>BPLQ01007674.1:0-290500 GCA_021605075.1 Caerostris darwini | reverse complement strand
TACAATTTTCAGCAATTCTTTGTTCTTCATTTAAATAATAAATTTTTAAGAGTTTTTATTTTTGAATTATATTTTTAAAAGTAATGATTTTCGTTTTTTTAATACCACTTTAAAATTAAATAGAAAAACACCTTCGCTTTAATTATTTGCAATTTTAGCGTGGTAGGGAACCATCCTTTACGACTGATTTTTTTCTTTTCCCTTTAAGTAATGTATTAATTTATTACGGCAAGCAATATAAGTGTAATTTTCAACAATTCTTTATTTTTCAGTTAAATAATAAATTTTGAAAAGTTTTTTATTTTGAATTATATTTTTAAAAGTAATAATGTAGAATTGTTGTTTTAATACCATTTTAAAATTAAATAAAAGACTCTTTTATTTTAATTATCTGGAGAATCAGCGTGGTATGAAACCATCCTTTACGATTGATTTTTTTTCCCTTTAAGTAATGCATTAACTTAATAATTTATTGTGACAAGCAATATAACTATAATTCAGCAATTCTTTGCTTTTCATTTAAATAATAAATTTTGATGCGTTTTTATATTTAATTATAATTTTAAAAGTAATAACGTAGAATTATTTTTTTAATACCATTTTAAAATTAAATTAAAGACTCCTTCGCATTAATTATTTGGAAAGTCAGTGTGGTATAAAACCATCTTGTATGCTTGATTTTTTTTATATAATTTTATAACATTAATTACTCTAATTTATATATACTATATTATAATTTTTTCTGATGTTTACTAGGTAAAATATTTTTTGTAATGTGCATTACTAAATATTAATATGCGTTTTATAATTTCTTTTTTTTATATTTAAATTTTTTTAAATTGCTGTATTTTTAATTTTTTTTTTTAAATTTGTGATTTGTTTTCTTAGTAGAGAATTTAATATCAAAATAAAAAGATCCAATCACACATTTTCAAAATTTGTATCGATATTTAAAATAAATAATGCCTATTGAATTTTTTTTTTATAATTCCTTACAATTTTTTCCTAAGATACGTTTTTAAATGGGGTTCACTTTCTTATAAAAAAGCCTATTTTATTATTTTTTAAAACTAGTTACAAATGAAATTAAATATTCTAATGTGACATGAAAGAAGTTATAACTTTTGAAAACTGTATACTTCAATTCATAATATTTTTTATGTCAATAGATAGGAATATTTGTCTAATTCATTTATTATATCTAAAAAATATTTGAACAACTGAAATTTAATAAATGATTTCTAACAAAAATATATTTTTTTTTTATAATTCCAACTTTTCCAACAAACGAAAAATAATCAATATTATTCTTGAATAATAAAAATGCCTTGCAGTGATGCAAGAATTTATTTATATTTATATCCCATTGAATTATTTCGAATGATTCTGAATTTTAAGGATTTCGCAGTAGGAAGTTGAAATTTATTTGAGAAATCAGAATATTTCCGAATTTCAACTAGGACAGTATGCTTAAATTTTTGACTAACCTAATTGTTCAAATATTACGCAACGTTTGTTTCTTTTCTTTTTTTTTTTTTTTTAATTTTTCCTTACTTAAGAATATTTTTAAGAATAATTTCTTTCTTTCCTTTAAGAATATTTTTTGCTACTGTATCATTGAATCCATATATCAGGATAATACATCTGTTATTTCAGAAATAATTGTTCAAGTAATTCCACTGTAAAACTTTGGATCGAACAATTGAATGAAGCTTAATTTTGTTTTTCAGCTTAAAAGTATGTGGTTTCCTTTGACTTCACTAAAAATAAACCTCTAGTTTATTGGTATTAGTTTGAAATACGATTTTGATTTCATTGTAACTTTCATTGTTACGGTCGGTGAACAACATTAAATGTTTGAACATTTTATATTAATGATTATTGCAATATTTTTAAAATACTTTGCCATTCATCTTAATTACGCATCTATTTCTTCTATAATTACATTTTTATTATTAGTAGTATAATAATTAGTAACAGTAGTGATTAGTAATAGTAATTATTTCATTGTAACTTCATTACGATCGTTGTACAACGTTAAATGTTTTACATTAATGATTATTGCAGTAAATACTTTGCCATTCATTTTAATTACTCATCTGTTTCTTTTATAATTACATTTTTATTATTAGTAGTATAATAAGTAATTGTAATGATTTCATTGTAACTTTGTTATGATCCTTGTACAACATTAAATGTTTGAACTTTTTTCATTGATGATTATTGCAATACTTTGCCATTCATCTTAATTACTCATCTGTTGCTTTTATAAATAAATTTTTATTATTTTAGTATAATAATTAGTAATAGTATTAAACTACTTTTTATTAGTTTAATTTCCATAGTGAATTGTCATATTCACTTTGAAATTAAATAAAAAATAATTTGTGATCCACTTAAAATTTAATTAAAATAATTAAAGAAAAATTAATTTTAATAGTTAATTAATTAATTTATTTTTGAATTATTAACAAATTATTCGCTTGCTTTCTCATTTCAATGAATAGATTAACTTAGTTTCGGGGAAAAAAAAACACTTGAGAGTTCTTGTAAATAAATTTTAAAACTACAAATGTTCAAATTCAAATATTATCCTTTATATTTTTTATATATAGATGATAAAAGGTCTCACCATAATTTATCTCCTATTTATTACTCATTTTTATTTGTAATAATAATATTTGATTTACGTTAATGGTAATAATTTCAACAATATAAAAATGATTTTAAAAATAATTTTATAATTTTATTTAGGACATTCTCCTTTTTCAATTATTTAGAAAAACTAACAGAACTATTTTATTTCATTAATTTTATGAATATATACAAAAAATTAAACTAATTTAATATGATTGTTGAATAGGATAAACTTGATTACATTAGTTACAATATCATTATTAATTTATTAAGAAACGAATTTATTAAAACGTATTAGTTAATATTAACTAATATTGTCAATTGAATTCATTCAGAATATTTTCTTTAATTCAATAATGACAAGTGTGCAGTTTTTTTCCTTTCAGATTCCTTTATTCCTTATAAATATGAAATTGCTTAACGAATTATAATATTTATTAAAATATAACTGTTATAGGTAGTATAGTAGCTCCTTCTAACGATATTAAAGCTCTAATTGAAATGAGATTCGTTAAAAATAGTTAGCTATAAACAACAAAAAAGTGAATAAAATTGGAAATATCAAACGCGCTGGTATTTATTAAATTAATTCGGTTATAATTAAAGGTAGATTTTATTTTAAGAAAAGTACGCCGAGTTAAAATAAACTAGTTAATGAATCTGCAATTGATTCTTTTTTTTTTTTTTTTTTTCCCTTGAAGAAATCTGTGTTTTTGGAGATAAAACAATGTTTTTCAAATTTATGTCATTTTATTTTATTAGTTTTGGCACCATTTAGTGTTTAAAATTAAAATGCGATTATTTTATGAATTTATTGTTATTTAGAAATGAACCCTTCATTGGATGAATTTCGAGAGGACAAATTATTATTTTTATTAATTTATTATTTTTTTATCAATTTATAATCCTAATGGAAATTTCAGTCCAAATAATATTTAGTGTGTTTCAATATTCACATTTTGAAATCCTTTTCTATTTACTTGTCTGATATTGATTTTCTAAATGGTAATAGGGAATCTTATTCATTGACCATTTTATACTGCGTAATACTATTCGATCAGTCACCAGTTGCTTCTTAACGCAAGGGGATATTTATGCATTCTCAGAAGACTTTTAACGGCAATTAAATTTTCTCTCGCAGATATTGGTTTGGTTTGACGTTTTAGGTCATTTTATGCACACTTTGGGCTTATTAGACCGGGACCTACAGTTTAACATGGATTCTGAACCACAAACAAATAGCTATGACACATCTGAGTTGCGAACCCGAAGCCTATGGTACCAAAGGACAGAGTACTAGCTAATTGGCCATCAGGCCGCTCACTCGTATGGAAGCAAATCATCACCCGTATCTAAAATAGTATATCTAATGAACAAGAACAGAACACACACACACACACACACACACACACACACACACACACACATATATATATAGCGAGTTTGTCACAGCTATAAATCTGACAATGTTTCATATTCACAGTTGGGCTACTGTTTGAGGAATCATTTTCTGGATTTGTTACCACATTTTGAAATCCCACATTTTGAATTATATACATATATATTTGTAATCGATATAGTATAAGTATATTATATATAGTAATTATATTCTTGTTCATTACATATACTATTTTATATTTGGGATTAGATTGAATCGACAGCGATATAAATTGCATTACACTATTTTATAATTATTCATAATATATATATATGCATATATTATATCTGTTAAAGGGATTTGAAATTATCCTAAAGTTTCAATGGTTTGCTCAGCATATCAAAACTCAGTATATATTCTACTGAATTAATTTTTTTTATATAGATTATAACATTTAATAATAATATTTGTACTGTTTGCCAATATCATCCAAAATTACGAGACTCATCATTCTAATGAGTGGCTCCTATGCAAGAATGAGTGTCCCTACGATGGAACCCGGAAACGGAACTTGAAATAACACCCTCTGCGGTTGATAATCGGTTTTAATCGTTTGTGTCTGGCCAACAGGTGTTCGGCTTGCTGATTCAAAACCACCGGTGTCTGGACTCGCAAGGATTCCAGTCACAAAAACAAACAGAATGTGTCTCGTGATGGATTGGGGTTGGCTAATGATGATTATTGTAATTAGCTGCGGCTTTTTTTTTCACTTATATACTTGCTAATGATAAGTAATGCTTTTCGAAGTACTTAATATGCTTTCTCACGATTATTCTTTCCCACGAGAAGCCGTGCAGTAATGTGCCACGAGTGCTAATAGACGCAGGGTGTCCATAATTGGCTGTTTATCTCACTTCAGAAGACGGATTAAAATTAGTTGATACGTGTTATACTTTTTATGTGTTTCTAAGAAAATAGCCGTCTGAAGGATGGTACAGAAAGTTTTCATGTTATTGCTCAGCAGTACGTCAAAATAAATTACAATATTTCTTTATATTTCTTAATAATGATTTCATGTTTCTAAGAAAATAACTGTCTGAAGAGTGGTACAAAAAATTTTCGTGTTATTGCTTAGCAATATGTCAAAATTAGTTGATACTGGAAGAACTATAAGATACAACTTTTGATGTAGTGTAAGTTATATCCTGCAGATAAAAATTAAACCACCTTAAATAATAATAAAAAAGTAATATAAATAAACTTACAAGCTTTAATTTTTAAATAATTTTAAAATTATGCTAATAATTATTCTTTCTTTCGTAAGGAATTCTGAATTTTCAAATCTAGAAAGTTTTAACCATGAATTTTTTTATGCCATTATATCTGTTATTGTTTGATTACTATAAAATTCAAAATCGAGACCAAATAATAATAACGTAAATCAGCTATGGCCAATTCAATGTCTTTGACTTGATTTATTGTCCATCCATGTTTATTTTGAAAATTCTTAATCACTAATCTAAGCATCTATTTATTTATTTTTTTAAATTTTATTTATTATTTTATTTCCTCCTGCATGTATAAAATTTGACATGAGTTATTATTTGGTCAACGTTTCTCCCATAAAAAAATTACTCTTATTTGGAGTAATTTACTAATTTATTTAACTATTTATTATTATTTACTAAACTTATTTAATTTTTAATGTTTCTCCTTTAAAAAAATTACCCTTATTTGGTCAATGTTTCACCTTAAAAACATTTATTCCTATTTGGTCAATGTTTCTCAAATGGTCAAGTATTCTTGGAATAAATGAAAGAAACGATATTAACTGAAGTACAATTAAATATCTGGTTAACATTATTAGTGCGACTCAAAATTTCCTTACATAGGTTTAAATACAGTTGTTCTTTCTGTAGTGAGATTGATTCGGTCACTATGATATTCCTTAACGATTCTTCAGAAAGGAACACTAGATCTGGGCCTGATGGTGTTTCATGAGTTAAATTTGATCCTCCGTATACTCGTATCTCATATTTGTGTTTTTTCGTATTACCACGAGTTAACTTTTACGAAAATTATATTTTAATTCTTTGCTAAAACGAGTTTTCTTGGACATTTGGCAACAGCCATTCTATTGAGATTTCATGATGTTTTACATACACTGATGCTTATAAACTTGATGTTCATCCGTATCTATAAGATTGGCTTTGGGATGCATGTAGTTTATTACTTATTATAGAATTATAGTTATGATCTAGAGCCAACGGCCATACCATGCTGAATATACCGGTTCTCGTTAGATCACCGAAGTCAAGCATCATTGGGCGCGGTCAGTACTTGGGTGGGTGACCACCTGGGAACACCGCGTGCCGTTGGCATTCACAAATTTGGGACCTGAATGCCCGTGTCTGGCGCTCGGTGCCACAGGTTCCGGGTTCGAATCCCGGCGGTGCCATGGATGTTTGTAGTGGTTCGGAATCCACTTTAAGCCGTAGGTCCCGGTCTCCTATGACTGTAAGAGCGTCACGGAGCCAAAGTCAGACTTATACCTACGGGTGCTCCATCACAACAGAACCTGCTTACTTCCCCTTCAATCATGAGTACGTATGGGCTCGTGGACTTGGCCAGCCAAGTGGGATAAGAAACAACAAACAACAACATAGTTATGATATGTAAGAAATTAAACATTAATTAGTTGATCCAAAAGATTGGAGAGAGTTGAATTTAGTTCATTACTTGTTATAAGATTACGGTTATGATTTGTAAAGAAAGAGAAAATAAGAAAGAAATTAAACATTAATTAGTTGATCCAAAAGATTGGAGAGTTGCATTTAGTTCATTACTTGTTATAAGATTACAGTTATGATTTGTAAAGAAAGAGAAAATAAGAAAGAAATTAAACATTAATTAGTTGATCCAAAAGATTGGAGAGAGTTGCATTTAGTTCATTACTTGTTATAAGATTACAGTTATGATTTGTAAAGAAAGAGAAAATAAGAAAGAAATTAAACATTAATTAGTTGATCCAAAAGATTGGAGAGAGTTGTATTTAGTTCATTACTTGTTATAAGATTACAGTTATGATTTGTGAAGAAAGAAAGATAAGAAAGAAATTAAACATTAATTAGTTGATCCAAAAGATTGGAGAGAGTTGCATTTAGTTCATTACTTGTTATAAGATTACAGTTATGATTTGTAAAGAAAGAAAATAAGAAAGAAATTAAACATTAATTAGTTGATCCAAAAGATTGGAGAGAGTTGTGTTTAGTTCATTACTTGTTATAAGATTACAGTTATGATTTGTGAAGAAAGAGAATTTAAGAAAGAAATTAAACATTAATTAGTTGATCCAAAAGATTGGAGAGAGTTGCATTTAGTTCATTACTTGTTATAAGATTACAGTTATGATTTGTGAAGAAAGAGAAAAATAAGAAAGAAATTAAACATTAATTAGTTGAAAAAAGATTGGAGAGAGTTGTATTTAGTTCATTACTTGTTATAAGATTACAGTTATGATTTGTAAAGAAAGAGAAAATAAGAAAGAAATTAAACATTAATTAGTTGATCAAAAGATTGGAGAGAGTTGTATTTAGTTCATTACTTGTTATAAGATTACAGTTATGATTTGTGAAAAGAAAGAGAAGATAAGAAAGAAATTAAACATTAATTAGTTGATCCAAAAGATTGGAGAGAGTTGCATTTAGTTCATTACTTGTTATAAGATTACAGTTATGATTTGTAAAGAAAGAGAAAATAAGAAAGAAATTAAACATTAATTAGTTGATCCAAAAGATTGGAAGAGTTGTGTTTAGTTCATTACTTGTTATAAGATTACAGTTATGATTTGTAAAGAAAGAAATTAAACATTAATTAGTTGATCCAAAAGATTGGAGAGAGTTGCATTTAGTTCATTACTTGTTATAAGATTACAGTTATGATTTGTGAAGAAAGAGAAAATAAGAAAGAAATTAAACATTAATTAGTTGATCCAAAAGATTGGAGAGAGTTGTATTTAGTTCATTACTTGTTATAAGATTACAGTTATGATTTGTAAAGAAAGAGAAAATAAGAAAGAAATTAAACATTAATTACACATAATTAGATTAGAATACACATAACAATTAGATGCAATTAATAATAATATTTTAAATATTTAAATTTGGAATAAAACATTTCTATTTATATATTGATGATACAGTGAATTATAAAAAGACAACAATTATTATGTTTTTAAATGAGAACAATTAATTTGAGATGAAAATTTTTTTTTGTTTGAAATTTTATATTTATACAAAGTTTAAAATGTAAATAAGGAAAAAAATTGTAAAATTTATCGAAATATAAATATAAATCAATTAAACGTTAAAATAAGCTAATACCAAGCAAATGGAATGGATAACTTACTATAACTGTGTTAAGTTTCAAGTTCGTATTTAGTTAAATTTTTCATAAAAGTAAAATAACAAATTTAAAATGCATTTTTTTTTTCAAAATTCATTCTTACGTATAATTTTTTCATTTAATAAATTTTTCAAAAATTAATTAGGGACAAATTTTTATAAAGCCTTGTAAACTTTTATCTATATAATATTTTTAGGAGATGTACTTAAGAATTGTAATAATTAATTTTATTTAAGATAATGTAGAGAATATAACAAGAACTAATTTCTTTTGTGTGTGTTCATAATTTTTTTCATAAGTTAATTTATAAAATTCTTAGTTAAATAGTTAAAATAATTATTACTTAAATGAACTAAAATTTTTGAACATGAAAAAAAAAAGTACAATCGTAATCAGTAGCAAATTGGATAGAAACGAAACTAATAATTTAATCGTTTAATAATCTTTTTTTGAATCCTTACATAGTTTAAAGAAAGATTCTTTATAATTTCTGTATATTTCTCTTAAAATAGCTGAAGAGTACGAAATTAATTTAACATTGAATGATATTGAAGATATTATTATGATCAAAAATAGATTATAATACTTTTGTATATTGTTTAATAATAATTTCGTGTTTCTACGAAAATAACCATCTGAAGGATGGTACAAAAAGTCTTCATGTTTCTGTTTATCAATACGTCAAAATAAATTACAATATTTCTGCATATTTCTTAATAATTATTTCGTGATTCTAAGATGTTTTTCTAAGATTCGTCTGAAGGATGGTTCAAAAAAGTTTTGTTATTGCTTAGCAATGCATCAAAATAAATTACAATATTTCTGTATATTTCTTAATAATGATTTCATGTTTCTAAGAAAATGATTGTCTGAAGGATGGTACAAAAAGTCTTCATGTTATTGCTTAACAATACATCAAAATAAATTACAATATTTCTGTATATTTCTTAATAATCATTTCATGAATCTAAGAAAATAATTGTCTGAAGGATGGTACAAAAAGTTTTCATGTTATTGCTTAGCAATACATCAAAATAAAATGCCAAATAAAAACTGCGTCATTTAACGAATGATTCGCCACTATTTTAGCTTCATTTAATTTCTATTATTATTGATTTTTTTCTCGTGTTAGCAAATTAACAATTAGTTTCAAGATTAAAATATGCCCACTACTGAAAATTAATAATTTTAACTTACTTTTTACTGAGGCTTCCTAATTATACTTTATAAAGAATAATGAATTTCTTTGAAACCAAATAAGTTACCAAATATGATCCAAAAAAATTATTAATTGGTTTTAAAGAATAGTTATTTATTTTTTTTTTCATGGAAATTAATTCAATTTTACTTGTTCATAGCTCAATTCCACATTAATTAAAATGTTTAATTTAATTATTTTTTCATTTGCAGGTGAAAAGAAACAGGCCAGATACAGAAAGTGATATAACTAACATAAGCCAGCATACAAATTCTATAAGGTAAGGTTTTTCAATTTTATAGATAGAAATAGAAATTTTGCCTTTTTTCAGAGATACTACCTTTACAAATAAAAATAATTTAAATTTTGGCTAACGCCATTGTAGAAATGATCGCATTTGAATGAAATTGAATTTCATTTTTACAATTTAAGAATCTTATAGGTTGAATCAATTTCTATAATTTAAAAAATCGTACAGGCTGAATCTATTATTATAACTCTATTTTTTCCAAAAAATCACATCTTTGCTAAAAAGAAATGGAAGAAAAAGATAATTTTTTTTTTTGTGTTTTACTCCAAACTTTTTAATACTATTGTAAATCGTTTTTTTTTATATGTAAATAAATATGATATAAATAGTTTTAAAAAATTGTATTTTTCCTCTTATTTAAAATGTACCATGGGACCGATGTTCACAACAAGTATTTCATTAAAAAAATGCAACAAATATATAATTTATATATTGCACTGTATCAAACAGTTTTATTTTTACATATGCCTATATTTCACACTTTTTTTTTTTTCAAAGTCACTATTAAATTGCCTTTTTTCTTCTTCATTATTTAGAATTTTATTTCCCTTTAATTCCAAGATTAGGTAATCAAATATGCTATCAGTATATTTGAACAATATGCCATCAGTGTCTCGCGCTATATTAATGCACAAATATGCTAATAATCTATCTCATTTCACGAGATACATTTTGTCAAAACATATATGGCAATTTACCAACTATTCTATCATGCATCTTCCATTTATTTCCATTGATAAAAAAACTTTACTTGATTTACTTGATTTCATTTACTACGCAGATGAATATATTGTATTTCATTTTTCATTTGGTGAAAATTTACCTGTTTACTTAACTATCATTTGCCATGCCCACAATTTTTCTTATGTCCAAAGAGTACAGCAACATTTGTGCTTTTAATATACTAAGCTATACTAATTTCCGTTTGTCAAAGTCACTATCAATTTGTATCCTTCTAGGTTAGACATTTTTCATTTTTTCAAATGCAATGAAAATCCGCAGACAAATGTGCATCGACAGTTTCCCTTTGTTAAAAAATCCCTAGCAATTTGCCCACTATTCCTCTTATTTACAAATAATACAGCAATTTTGCTTTTAATATACACTGAAGTGACAAAAGTCATGGGATACCTCTTAATATCGTGTCGGGCCTCCTTTCGCCCGGCGAAGTGCAGCAACTCGATGTGGCATGCACTCAACAAGTCGTTGGAAGTCTTCTGCAGGAATATTGAGCCATGCTGTCTCGATAGACGTCCATAATTGTGAAAGCGTTGATGGCGCAGGAATTTGGGCACGAACAGACCTCTCGATGATGTCCCATAAATGCTCGATGGGATTCATGTCGGGCGATCTAGGTGGCCAGATCATTCGTTGGAATTGTCCAGAATGTTCTTCAAACCAATCGCGAACAGTTGTGGCCCGGTGACATGGCGCATTGTCATCCATAAAAATCCCATCGTTGTTTGGGTACATGAAGTCCATGAACGGCTGCAAGTGATCTCCAAGTAGCTGAACATAAGCATTTCCAGTCAATGTTCGGTCCAGTCGCACCAGAGGACCAAGTCCATGCCATGAAAAACCAGCCCACACCATTACGGAGCCACCACCAGCTTGAACAGTGCCTTGCTGACATTTTGGGTCCATGGCTTCGTGGGGTCTGCGCCACACTCGAACCCTACCATCAGCTCTTACCAACTGAAATCGTGACTCATCGGACCAGGCCACGGTTTTCCATTCATCTAGGGACCAACCGATATGCTCACGTGCCCACGAGAGTCGCTGCAAGCGATGTCGTTCTGTCAGTAAAGGCACTCGAGTCGGTCTTCTGCTGGAATAGCCCAAGAAAGCCAAATTTCTCCGCACAGTTCTAACAGACAAGTCCCTTGTACGTCCCACATTGATTTCTGCGGTTATTTGACGCAGTGTTGCTTGTCTGTTAGAATTTACGACTCTTTGCAGACGTCGCCGGTCTCGGTCGTTAAGTGCAGGCGGTCGACCACTGCGCTGTCCATGGTGGGATGTTATGCCTGAAATTTCATACTCTCGGCACACTCTTGACACAGTGGATCTGGGAATGTTGAATTCCCTAACGATTTCCGAAATGGCATGACCCATGCGTCTAGCTCCAACTAACATTCTGCGTTCAATTCCTGTTAATTCCCGTCGTGCGGTCATCATCACGTGAAAACCTCTTCACATGAATAACTTCAACAGAAATGAAAGCTCTGCGAAAGCACTGCGCATTTATACCTGTTCTACGCGATGCTACTGCCATCTGAAAATTTGTATATTGCTATCCCATGACTTTTGTCACTTCAGTGTAATACGCTATACTAATTTCCGTTTGTCAAAGTCACTATCAATTTGTATCCTTCTAGGTTAGACATTTTTCATTTTTTCAAATGCAATGAAAATCCGCAGACAAATGTGCATCGACAGTTTCCCTTTGTTAAAAAATCCCTAGCAATTTGCCCACTATTCCTCTTATTTACAAATAATACAGCAATTTTGCTTTTAATATAATACGCTATACTAATTTCCATTTGTCAAAGTCACTATGAATTTGTATCCTTCTAGGTTAGGCATTTTCCATTTTTTCAAATGCAATGAAAATGCGCAGACAAATGTGCATCGACAGTTTCCCTTTGTTAAAAAAATCCTAGCAATTTGCCCACTATTCCTCTTATTTACAAATAATACATCAATTGTGCTTTTAATATAATAAGCTATACTAATTTCCGTTTGTCAAAGTCACTATGAATTTGTATCCTTCTAGGTTAGGCATTTTCCATTTTTTCAAATGCAATGAAAATGCGCAGACAAATGTGCATCGACAGTTTCCCTTTGTTAAAAAATCCCTAGCAATTTGCCCACTATTCCTCTTATTTACAAATAATACATCAATTGTGCTTTTAATATAATAAGCTATACTAATTTCCGTTTGTCAAAGTCACTATGAATTTGTATCCTTCTAGGTTAGGCATTTTCATTTTTTCAAATGCAATGAAAATGCGCAGACAAATGTGCATGGACAGTTTCCCTTTGTTAAAAAATCCCTAGCAATTTGCCAACTATTCCTCTTATTTACAAATAAGACAGCAATTGTGCTTTTAATATAATACGCTAGACTAATTTCCGTTTGTCAAAGTCACTTTGAATTTGTATCCTTCTAGGTTAGGTATTTTCCATTTTTTCAAATGCAATGAATGCGCAGACAAATGTGCTATTAGTACAACACGCTTCGTCAGTTTCCGTTTGTCAAAAAATCCCTAACAATTGGCCAAATATTCCTCTTATAGTTCCATAGTTCCAAACTATTCCACAGTTGTTGTATTCTTTATAAATACAGTAGAACCTCTTTAAGTCGATCCTCGATAAGTCAAAAACCTCCATAACTCAAAAAAAAAAATTTGTTCCCTTCCCTTCAAGCCCCAAACCTCCATTACTCGATATTTCAACCCTCTCTATGTCGAAATAATTAGTCAGTCCCCACAAGCCAGTTTGGTATATATTTTCCCTCCGTAACTCGAAAAAAAAAATTGGATCTCTGTATCTCGAACATTAGCAATGTTTGATTTTACAACCTTTACAACTCTATCATTTGAAACTAATTACTTCTATAGCTCGAAGAAAAATAAGTTACCGACTTTAAGGATTTGCCGACATTGTTTCTTAGAAAACACTGCATGAGTATATAGTAAATAGAAGAAATATTCTTATTATAATTCTTATTATTGCTATTGCTTTCATTTGAACTCTAGCGAAGCAAATCTTTCGTTGTGGATTGCAAAAATATCAGAAGTAGTTTGGTTTTACTGCAATACACATCTATTTTAACAACAGTATACGAATAATATTGTTGTTTCGGAATTATTTTGCTTTTTTATTGTAGTACATAATATAGCTTTTAAGTTGCAAATAAACATGTTTATTACCTCTGTAACTTGAATTTTTATTTATTTTACTACTCTAACTCAAAATAAGTTAGAAAGAATCTAAACCTCTGCTAGTCGAATATTTCCTTACAAAATCCGCGTAAGTCGAAATCCTCCATAAGTCGAAAACTCTATAACTCGAATTATTTGCCGTCTCCCTTGAAGTTCGACTTACAGAGTTTCTACTGTAAGAATACAACAATTGTGCTTTTAATATTATGCGCTATACTAATTTCCATTTGCCAAAGTGACTATGAATCTGTATCTTTGAAGCTTAGACATTTTTCGTTTTTTCAAATGCAATGAAAATGCGCAGACAAATGTGCTATTAGTTCAACACGCTTCGTCAGTTTCCCTTTGTCAAAAAATCCCCAGCAATTTGCCAACTATTCCAAATCGCTGACTTCCCCGCCCATCCTTTCCGCCATTCAAAACCCACTGGGCGTGAAATCATTTCGCTCGCCACTCGCCGTTAGAAGATCGAAAAGCTTGATATTAAAAGTGATTCGTCGGGCCACGTGCTACCCCATTGTGGTCTGAAGGGGCTCCTGTCGTCTGAGCGAACGCTCCGTCGTGTTGGCAATCTGTCGCTAATCTTCCCGAGAGCTGTTGCCCCTTCCATAAATCTGTTAATCTGCTTTGCATCCCCCGCCTTTTGATGGGGGTCAAGGGGGTTTAATATACCCCGGGGGCACACCTCCGTTTAATCGGCATTCCAGTTACGCTGGAATTGGGTTTGGGGATGATCTAGACCCGATCGGTTTAATTTTTCCTCACCCTTTTGATTTGCCGCTTTTGAAGATGGAATGATCAATGGAGAGGGGTATCGATTTTTCTAACCGCTTGTAGCTATGAATATTATATTTAATTCAGTGTTCAAAGGTTTACTGAGTTGCCTGTTACATATCAGATATTCACAGCCACTAATTTATTTGTTTTTCTAATGTCCAAAATGAGCAAGTAATGGTAATTTTAGTAATGCTATCTTAATTAACGACAATTTTCATTTGAAACTAACAACAGTATACAAGTTCTGCCATAAATGGTGCACTTAGAGCACCAATTGCTATAATTTTTCATCGCACTTTAATTTATCGGTTTGTAGATGGAATATTCATTGGAGAATGGAATCTTTTATTCTAACTGTTCATATGAATATTATATTTAATTTAAAGTTTTACTAATTTGCCTGTTCCGTATCAGATATTTCCAGCCCCTATTCTATTTCTTTTTCTAATGTCCAAAATGAGCAAACACTACTTTTAGTAATGGTGTCTTAAATAACGACATGTTTCATTTCAAACTAATGAACAGGTTCTGCCATAAGTCGTAGACTGTAAGCCCCGATCGGTTTAATTTTTCCTCGTCCTTTTAATTTGCCACTTTTGAAGATGGAATGATCAATGGAGGGGTATCGATTATTCTAATCGCTTGTAGTTATGAATATTATATTTAATTTAATGTTTAAAGTTTTGTTACGTATCAGATATCCACACCGCTAATTCATTTGGTTTTCTAATGTCAACTTTTAGTAAGGATATTTTAATTAAAGACAGTATTTCATTCGAAACTAACGTCAGTGTACACTGGTTCTGTCATAAGTCGTGGATTTTAAACCCCGATTGATTTAATTTGCAGTTTTGTAGATGGAATATTCATTCTAATTGCTCGTAGTTATGAACATTATATGTAATTTAATGTTTAAAGGTTTATTAATTTGCCTGTTAGGTAGGTATCAGACATTCACAACAGCCATTTTATTTGTTTTTCTAATGTCCAAAATGAGCAAACACTATTTTTAGTAATGGTATTTTAACTAACACCAGCGTTTCATTCGAAATTAACCGTAGTATGCAGAGGTTCTGCCATAAGTCGTGGACTTTAAACGCTGATTGTTTTAATTTTCCACCGCATTTTAATTTATTGTTTTGTTGATGGAATATTCAGTTCTGAGCTAGCGGAATCGAGATCGAAACTTCACAATTAAAAATTGAACCGATAACTTCTGAGTCAGTGCTGGGCATGATTAATAAATTCGTCGAAACTTAACAATTAAAAGTTGAACCGATAACAAATTAGAAGGTGAACCGATAACCAATTAAAAGTTGAACCGATAACTTCTGAGTCAACGCTGGGCCTGATTGATAAATTCGTCGAAACTTGACAATTAAAAGTTGAACTGATAACAATTAAAAGTTGAACCGATTTAAAGCTGAACCGATAACAATTAAAAGTTGACCCGAGTCAATGCTATGGGACGGAAACGGAAGTACCCGTTTCGAAGTACCAATGGGGTAAATATACCCCGAAAACCTCCACATAATCATTAATGTAGTAAAATTTACATTATTGAAATTACATTGTGAATTTAGATAAAAAAAATAATAATTTATCCTATTAAATGCGCGAGAAATTCGTAGGTGTTCGGCGGGCTCTAAGTAGTAGAGAAGAGGGTGCAAACCTCTTAGATTTTATCTATGGGAGCATTCATTTAAAACTGCGATGGCTAAATGTGGCGCAGCATAACAGACTTCCGTGATACACCCTAGGTAAGGCTGTATCCATTTCTAGAGACAACTGATCTTAGAACAAAGTATCTGGCATTCAAAAACGTGAAGGTTACAAATTTAAATTTTTGTTTAAATTTAGCTTCACTTCTTATTTCTGTATGAATTCATTCCAATGTTTTAGTTAATTTTTTCTTTTTCTTCTTCCTGATTTGAAAGTTCCAATATAGCTTCATTCTACCATTCCTTTCATTCATTAAGTTATCTGTTGTAAAGTACAACCCGGAATTAGTTTGTTGATATACAAAGACCAACAAACTGCTTTATAAAGTCTTCCGCCTATTGATAAGAAGGGGAAAAAATTGAGGAATTATAGACCTGTTATTTTTTATCAATGTGAGGAGAGTGAAGAAAAACGCTTTTAAGTTCATCTGCTAATTCAATGTGTTTGTTTAAAGTAACGGATTCAAAAAGGCTTGTTAATTCTTGTTTATATCCGCTACTTTATTTTATTGCCACATGTTGATATCTTCTATTTGCGGAAGTCCTTTGAAGTGTAATACATTGAAGCTTTATTATTTGTTGAAAAGATAAATTAAATGAATATAAATCAAGATCAATTTGTTATTACCTTTCAGTATCGAAAGATAAGTCTTAGATATGAGTTTTGGAGCTTTAATTTATAAGAAAATTGTATGTAATTTCGCATGATAGTTATGCAGGCTATAGCCTTGCAATTTTCATCATATATCCTATATGTTTCATTGGTCCAATGGTGGTTAGCCTCCGTATTGAGGGAGCTCTAGTTTGAGATCTTACAAATAAACTGAATAAATATTGGCCATCAAAGTAGCTAAGCGGTAATCACTTTGTAAAGTTAGTACAACCACACTACATAGAAGCTTGATAGCCAATTGGGTGGCGCTACAGCCTTTGGTAACACGCGGCTTCAGATTCGATTACATAGGGTGGCATGGTTGTTTGTTAATGGTTCGGAATCCACGTTAAAATGTAGGTCCTGATTTTATTAGCCTAAAGTATGCAAAAAAATAAAAAAGGCCGTAGAACGACAAACCAAATAAACCACATTCTATATATATACATTTCATATATTCAGATTAGAGAAATTTTAATGACACCATTTTCTGTCTTTGTAAATGTGAATCATCTTGTCATAATTTGGCAATACAATTCTCAAGACACAAAGAAATCCTACATCGAAGTTTACATTTAACATATACAAAATATCCTTCTAGCACATAAATGGATTCTACATACCAAATTAAGTCAATACTCCATACTTTTTATCTACCAATTATATATATATATATATACATATCCATTTCACATTATATATATATATATATTATTATATATATATATATTTTATATAATTTTATTAGTTCAAACAGAGATTTAGAAAAATTTTAGAGATCATTTTCGGTCTATGTGAATGTGAATCACTTTCTCATAAATCACCTTCTGTAAGTATAATTATAACAAAGAAAACCTACATAGAAGCTTACGCTTAACAAGAGCATAATATCCTTCTAGCGCATAAATAAATTCTATATGCCAAATTAAGTCAGTACTTCATATTTTTTTTCAATCAATAATAACTTACTATTTCATGCTTCTCGTGTTAACACTGCACGTGAAGTAATAAGTGACGTGGCTTTTCACTGGTCAATGGAAGTGTATTTTACTAGCAAATAAGTCTCGAAACTCTTATCTGTGCAGTGACGTTGATTTTCACTGTCAATGTAAGCGAATATAACTAGCAAATAAGTCGCGAAATTCTTATCAGTATAATGTACAGCAGACATTGCTTTGTAAAAAAAATAAATTCAGTGGATAAAGCAACAGTGGCATAATATCCTTCTAGCCCATAAATGGATTCTATATACCAAATTAAGTCAATATTCCATACTTTTTAATCAATCAATAATAGCGTATTTATTATTTTATACTTTTTTTTGTTAACACAACACGTAAAGTAATAGGTGACGTTGCTTTTCACTAGTCAATGGAAGCGAATATAATTAGCAAATAAGTCGCGAAATTCTTATCAGGGAATTTTTGCATAGCAGACACTGCTTTGTAAAAAAATAGATTCAGTGGATATAACGACACAGTCGTTAGAGTAGCGAGAGAATCGATTATCTGAATTTCCTCAATATGGCACATAAATACAGGGCAGTCGCATCTGAAAATCCTTTCAAAGGTATTGATATTCTTATACTCAAGAGAATACATGGAAATAACGGGGACACGAAGTGGTATACCATAATGGTATATTTAGTGGTAATACCATAATGGTATTTTGAAGTGATATTACTATTAATAAAACTATCAAGAGCTTAGAATATGGATTAAATGAACTCATATTCATGAATGAAACAAATTACCTTTCTTTTCTGATACCATCTTTAAAAAAAAATAATTTTTTTTTTTTGTTGCAATAGGAAATATCGGATAGAAAAATAATATTAATCAATTAAAAATTTAATGCTTTATATAAAAAATGCTTATCTTATTTATTTATTTTACTTAATATAAGAATTTTACTGAGAAAAGTCCTTATTGGTAACTGTGTGATGTTTCTTGAGTAGCTAACTAAAAAACTCGAAAGCAATTACTTTAAGAAAACGATAATTCGCCACCGGATTACGCATGTCTAATGACCCAGCCCGTAATCAGCCAGCAGACACAAATAGTTAATCACTTCAAAAAGAGACTGTCTGGATTTTTTTACTGTGTGCAGGTTAAGGCCAAGGATTTCTGGAAACTATTTTGCTGAAAAGCTGACATAAACAAATGATAAGCCTACTTTTGCTTACGTTTATTAGGTGCAAAACTCGGTTTTAAAATGGTTTAAAAGTTTTCACTGTCAGTGAACTGTGGCCTTTTTTTTTAAAAAAAACTTTGGTGGTTAACTTTATTGTCGATTAATTTTTTTAATATTCAATTTATATAAAAATGTGGAATAAATTATGCACTATTTTTTTTTTATAATTTACTGTAATATTTACCATTAAATAAAATCGGATTTTTCATTGCTTTTGCATTCTAGATATAAATATTAATTGAATACGTACATTAAAAAAATAAACATTATATTTTCAATAATTTAACATAATTGACACAAGATATTTCTGTTAGATTTAGTTTCTAGGGTTTCGAACCCAGTTCCCTAATTTGGAAACCGAGGTGCAATAAAAATTCAAAGCGTACGTTCACAACAAATTTATTATTCATAAAATCAACCATCACAGATTTTATTTATAGTAATAGGAATAATCAAATAAAAATTTCATTAAATTTGTAAATTTTATAATAAAATTTATTATACTATTCCTTTTATATATTATATTAATTAACAAGCAAACTGTTACAAATTGTTCACGTTCCACTACATTCATTACTCTATACATGCTACCTTTTGAAACTATGTAGATGGGAGAAATTGGCGAAAATCTATGTCGAGGAAAAGGGAAAACACAAAGGAATTTATAATACAAGTAATATTTGCAGAGCGGTTTGCTGGTAAGCGCATTGGGTTTCTGCATTTTGAAATTCGAGAAACCAAACAACCGAACGCTCTCATGTGTCTATGTAGCAACATTGTTCGAGAATTAGAATAAATACATTTCAACTCAAATTCAGTGAATATATTTTGAGAATTAAAGAAAATACGCCTATAACAGCATTTCTTCAATAGGTTTTAAAAATTAGAACAATCTCAACGTAATAAAGATAAGATGACAATTTTTAATAGCTATCCTCATCTTGTATAAAATTTTCTGTAAGGGCTTGTAAGTTTTGATAGATCTTTGTGTAGTCTGTTTAAGTAAAGCATAGATGCATTTAAAGACTTGCTCTGATTTTTACTATATTTCTGCATTCTATAATTCTTTTGATCAATTATTTATTTAACAGACATACTTTTCCATCCATATAAAATATAAAGCAATTATTTTTTCTTTTATAGTTGTTGAACCTAACCCTAGATTTTTGTATATTTCGGCTTTGTTAAAACACAAATTCGCATTTTGCGGATTTATTTAGAATGGATAAACAGCAATCCACCTCATCATTTCATTTCACTTAAAATAAATAATTAATTAAAAAAAAAAGAGATATAGTTGGTAAAAATATTTTGATTGAAGACTAGTTTAGTTTGTCGCTTTACGGTCATTTTTTGCACACATTGGAAGACTGAAGAAGGGAACACGATCTACTTTTATTTTAATAAAAAAAAAATGTAGATTTAAATATTAGAAATCTATTTTATTCAATGTTTTCTGTTTTATTGCAGATTAGACATTCAGATCATTTATCAATAATATGCCAGCCTAAATGCAAGATCCCTATCTGCGTAATTTGTTATACCTCTACGATATTTATTACCGCATGTTACATTTTAAAATTACCCTTAACAAAGTAGATATGATTGTTATTAAAAAAAATATGTATTAAAATGCGGATTTACAGATATTTGGGAACATAAAAGCAATAACAGCAACAACAATAACAAACATTTCATTCACCACTTTTGCCTTTTGGTGAATATCTGATTTCTGATTTAGAAAAATCAACGGTCTTCTTACATAAGGGCTATCTATATATCAGAATAATTATTAAAAATAATCATTTAAAATTTGATTACTTAAAAAAATGTATTAAAATGCGGATCAACACATATTTGTGAATACAAATCAATGTCTTCTTACATAAGGGTTATCTATATCTCATAATAATTGTTAAAAATAATCATTTAAAAATTCATTACTTAAAAAGTATTAAAATTCAGATCAACACAAATTTATGAACAAACATTTGTAAGCAGGAATGCAACAACAACAAAATCATTCACCGCTTTTACCTTTTGCTTTTGTGTACGTCTGATTTACAAAAATCCACAATCTTCTTACATACGGGTTATTTATTTATCACAATAAAAAATAATCATTTAAAAATTCATGACTTAAAAAATGTATTAAAATGCGGATCAACACATATTTGTGAACAATCATTTGTAAGCATGAATGCAACAACAAAAAACATTTCATTCACCAATTTCGTGCATGTCTAATTTAGAAAAATCTACGATTTTCTTGCATAAGGGTTATCTATATATCATAATAATTATTAAAAATTCATTACTTAAAATATGTATTAAAATGCGAATCAACACATATTGGTGAACAAACATTTGTAAGCATAAATGCAACAACAACAAAAAACATTTCATTCACCACTTTTGCCTTTTGTGCACGTCTGAATAAGAAAAATCAACGATATGCTTACATAAGGGTTATCTGTATATTAGAATAATTATTAAAAATAATCATTTAAAAATTCATTACTTTAACTGTTCTTGTTAGGAACAAATGAGACATGTTAATCAGTGCTGTAATATTCATTCGAGCACTTCAGATTAGCATGTCTAGACTATTTTATCGAAGAACATTCTCCTAAAAGTATAAACACCTCTAATTGCTGGCGGATAAGGCCATGTAGCGAGCTTGTTTACAATTTTTTTTCCAACCTTATAATCGTCACTTTTTCTACTATTCATTCATCAAGAAACATTTTTCCGATTGATTCATGGTTTTTTCGTTATCAGCGCTGACGTGAAATTGTTACATTTTAACTCTTTTCTATTTATCGATTTTAAATTTAAAAAAAAAAAAAGGGCTGTCTTTTTCATTGCCGCTATCTCTCTCTGGTTTTAATTATTATTTTTTGAAAAAAACTTAAAAGCGAAGGCATGAAAGAACTGTTTCAATTTCCAGCCGGCCACCAGAAATTTCAATTTAACAAGTAAGTAGTCAATGTTACTATCTGTTCTCCTATTTAGTTAGCTGTTGCCATTGAATTCATGTTTAGTTTATGTATTATTGGAATCGATATTGAAGCGGAAGTTAAAGCGTTTAAAGTGTTGAACGACTGATGATTCGGATTCGAATTCAAATCTTTTCTTGATTGATGATAATCTGTCCTTTATAGATAAGAAACGAAGTAGTTTTTGCGTTTATATTTTACACAATTATTATTGCCTAGAAACATTTGTAACAAAAACAACAATACATTTGATGTTTACAATATTTTGAACTTTACAATCGTTATTTTTTTTTGCATTTATTTATATGTATAAAATGTTTTTCTGATTGATTCATGAATTTTCGTTATCAGTGCTGACGTTTTATTGCTACTTTTTAACTGTTTTTTTATCTCTCGTTTACCAAAAAGTACCATCTTCTTCAATGTCGTTATCTCCCTTGGTGGTAGATTTCTTTTTTAACTTAAAGCAAAAACATGAAGGAACTCCTTCGATTTGATGTCTACCAGAATGTTCATTTTAATCAGTAAGTGTTCAATGCTGCTTTTTTTTTTTTAGATTATGCCATTGCAATCATGCTTATGTGTTTTTGGAGTCAGTTTAGAAATGGTAGTTAAATCTTTCGAAGTGTTCAGTGATGTATGATTTGAACTGAACCACAAATCTTTCCATTATCAGTCATTAAATCCTTCTTTTATAAATAAAAAAAAAATGAAATATGTGTCGGTAATAGTAATTTTTTTGAAGCTGTTGATAAAATTTAATTTTAATTTTAAGGGTCCAATTAGTACGTTTAAAATACTTTCAATTTTAAAATGGACGTTATTTCCTTATTCGTTCATCATATTCGTTAAGGAATGTTTGTTAGATTTATTTATGTTATTTTTTTATCATCATCATTGTCTCGATCCAGATTCTTAGACCAGTAGCAACAATTAACTTACAGGCGAGACCAAATTTAAATCCATGAGTTGTCCTTGCAGTAACTGTTTACAGAAACGATTATCTCGAGTCAGATTCTTAGACCAGTGACAATAGTTAACTTACAGGAGAAATTAGTTTTAAATTCATCTGAGATGTTTTTGCAGAAATCGGGAGTAATTTAGCAATTTAGACAACATATATAAATATCTTGTATCGACAGGCTGCATGGATGAGCCCATGCAGCCTATCGATACGAGCAGCCTATCGATAGGTATCGCATTAGGCTACATGGGCCCATCCATGCAGCCTAATGTGATACCTAATGTTCTCCCATGTGATACGCAAATGAGTGACATTTACTTCTAAAATTAAAGTCCGAAAATCAATGTTCGCCTTTTATTTTTGGTATACGTAAGTGGAATACGATGCTCTCTATGTACAGGAAGAAAAAAAAAAAAAAAAATTTTTTTGAAAGGTTGGGTTTTTTATTATTATGCTTAAGTTAATTATTATGTTAAACTATTATTTTGCTTAAGTTTTATTTTAAGTAGATGCTTTGTGTAATTTAAAAACCAGTTATCTGTTTAGTATTTTTACGACTGTCTTTTTCGATTTAATATCTGATTAATGACCTGTTTAAAAATTTCAATTTCTTTTCGTGCAAAACTGGCTACTTTTTCAAAGCAGAAAAATATCAAAAAATATTATCTATATACATTTTGTGATAAAAATAAAAAATAAAAAAAAAAAAAAAAAAAGTGTGTACGGATTTCAGTGAGAATGTCTAAAATTTATGAAGGACATGAAAAAATCTGGTCCCCAAAATAATACCCATATATTTTACGGCAAAAACTGACGCAGAATTGTTTCATTTTAGATTTTCCTTTTTATTTGTTATAATAGTACTGTCTCGTTTACCTTTACCTGATTTGCTTTAATTTTTTTAAACGTAAACACTTTTAAAACCATTTCGCTTTATAGTGACTTAGAATTTTTGGTTTGTGAACTTAATGTCTGACTTTATTGTTTTTTGAAATCAATACAGAAGCAGAAGTTCTAAGTGGATCGAGACTCGATTTCGAATTTCTTTTACAGATAGTCGATCATTTTATAAATAAAAAGAGTTAAACACTTTTAAGTATTAAGAAACACTTTTCCGTTCCTTTTAATTTCTCAGAAAGATTAGATAAAGTTTCTATTTTAATTATTGAATTATTTCCTTTCTTATTGTACTCATGAATCGGAAAATATAATGGCATTAGAAGAATGATATCAAGACTTTAAATTATTATTGAAAATATTATTATTCTTTGCGTAATCATTAAAATTTGCAGTTCCTACCTTATTAGAAATATTAAGCTGATACTAATGTATTCTTTCTCCATCTTTGTCACTTTGCAATTCTTCTCCTTTCTCTTATTATTTGTAACTCATTGTCTGTTTCAAATTATTTGTGCTTAATTACTGTAATCTTCTTATTTGTTTTATTTCTGTAATTTCTGTAAGAATTTAAAATATTTAATGTTTATTAAACTTAGATTGAATTGATGTCTTTTAATTTTTAGAATTTTCGTGAATCTGTTTCATATTTGAACGGCAGTTATTAAAACAAAGCAGAATTCACAATGCCATATCCAATTTGCTGACTTAGTTTAAATCATTTTATGTTCTTTATTTGTATCATAAAGTAATGTAATGTTATGTGATATATTTTAAAAAACTTAAGTAATTTACATAATATCTAAAAAAATGTATAACTAACCAAAGAAAGGAAAATTCGCATTATTTTTAGTTGGCAAATTGTAGATCCAACTTGTTTTGAAAATTTTGCTACATGAATAATCTATTTTATTTAATATAGGGACGATTTACGAGATTTTGCTTTTATATATTTGTTATCGATCTCAATATTATCATTGCTGAGTAAACTGAGTAAATATCATGAAGTTAGATTGTTTAGATCACTACTAAAAATAAAAAATAATAAAATAAAAACCCCTTAAAGATTTATAAATTCGCATCACAAGAATTTGCGTCAGATATAAATTTGAGAATTTTTAAAAAATTGTTATTTACCATTAATACTCAACAGTTACATTCATTGAATAATACTTATTATATTTCGTATAATAATATATTTTTCTATATTTATACTTTTTAAAATTTTACTGTCGGCATAAAATTAATAAAATGCTAATCATCAAAAACTAAATAACTTTTTATTCATTAAAAAGTAACGCTCATGAACAGAATTCAATGGATAATATCAAAGGAGAATTACGCTTTTCAACAATCAAAATTCACACGCTGTAGATAGATACAGAACTTCAAAAACTGCTCTATACAAATCTCTGAAGCATATCCTCTAAAATTGGTACGAGATGCACAACATACGTGACAAGACTATGCAAATGCACCCTTTACATTTCCACCAAAAAATTACACATGCATAAATGTCTTTGTTCCACTCCACATCGGTCCTCCACTTTATATATTCACCAACGTATTTTATTTCACGCCTGTAGTACGACATCTCATTTCGTAGACTAGAAATGCACTTTCTTCACCGAAAAGCTTTCTCCATCGGCGGTAGGTAAGGTTTCCCCAGGCCTTATATGCAGATGGTCTACGAAATTATGCAAATGGTGGCAGAAGCGAAGCAATCTTGCGGTCTCAGGTACTCCACTTCCGTTTTATCAAGTGACCATAAGGCGGAAAAGGGTGAATACGAAGTACAAGAAAGAGGTGCCCTGGGTCACTTTCGTGACCAGCCATGGACATGTGTGAGAGATTGGGTTACTTGGAGAACTTTTTCTTTTATGTATGTATAATGCATTTTGGTCGAGGATTAGAACTTGGACAGACTGGGAAATATAAGGCACTACTTTTAAAAATGGGTTTCAATTTCAATTGATTTATATGTAACTAGCTTGTTGGTTACAATGCCCATATGTAATGCACTTATTGGGCTAAGTAAGTTTAAAATAAGTGCTTACAAAAGAATAATTAAAAATTTCATCTTCATAATTTTCACTCTAATATGATAAATGAAAAATAGGAATCAATCACATATAAATGCAGTGATTTTATGACTTGCTTCTTCTTTACTGGCATTACAGCCTTGTACGGATTGAGCCTCCAATTAAACAGCTCTCCATCTGTCTCGCTCCAATGCCAATCTCTTCCAGTTAATAATTTTCAAGTTCATTTTTGTCTAAGATCCTCTTCGGCCCTATCAATCCACCTCTCCCTTGGTCTTCCTCTCTTCCTATTGTTGAACAATTTACATAACATGATAATCCTTTTAATAATATTTCCCTCATCTCTGCGATGTGCATGTCCGAGCCAACGGATTCCTTGTGATTTGATGTATTTTACAATGTCTCTATTTTTAATTAGGTGTTCATTTTCTTTGTTTGTCTTCAATTGAATTATAGGGTTTGTTCTTGAATGTTTTTTTTTCTTTCTTTCTTTCTTTTTTTTTTTTTTTTAGGATTTGGTCTTTTTGGTCTTCTAATCCATATATTATTGTCAACTCTTTGTCCAAAAATTTTTCTCAACATTTTCCTCTCAAAAAGACCTGACGTAATTTCAATTCTTAGTGTTTAATGTCCACGTTTCACCAGCATTAGAGACAAAAGTTTTGGTTTTCGTAAAATAAATGTGTTGTTATACAACTTTTTACTTGCGCATAAAATACTCGATTACCAGTTTGTACTCTTTCACATACTTCTCTATAGATACTATTGTCGTTACTTAAGACAGTTCAAAAGTCTTCCTTCCGATGTCAATATTTCTTGGTCTTTGAGATTCATTGGGTGATATTATTATATTTTGTCTTACTTTCATTGATCTTTAATCCAATTTTACTTGCATTGTTTTCATGATTTGCTTATTTGTTATAAACTATTCTTGGGTATAAAAATCAAATTTAGCTAGGCTTTTAAAATCTTTTCGGTTAAAATAATGAAATGTTTGCGATAAAGAAATTTTAAATTACAGAGGAAGAAAATATAATTGCTTTCTTCATCATTGGTACAACATCCCCATAATGGGCCATACTGACAAATGTCGAGACAGGAGATAATTTCTTTTTACGGAGTGGAGTTGTCACCCCCTACGCCCAACAGTCATATTAGACTGGGATTTAAAGGGGATTACGAACCACTGCAAACATCCATAATATCGGCAAGAAGCGAACCCGAAACTTGTGGTTACGAGTACTGGGCTCTGATTAATTGGCCAACTGGCCCCGTATGATTGCAATCAGGGGCCATATAATTGTTTTTAAAAAAATTTTAAAAACATATAGCCAGGGCCCGTATAATTGTTTATTATAGTCAGGGCAATTCTCTAAACAATATTTTTAATGTTAAGTAAAATTTCAGAAAATTTCTAAAATATTCGTTTAGATATTACGCGTTAATGGAGCCTTGTTGATTATAAAATAGAACAATTACTAGCAATAATAATAATAAAAAAATTATAAAATATGAGAGTATGAAAAAAAAATTAAACATTCTTTCATAAAGTAAATTTAGAACTTCGTTACAAAAAAAAAAAACAACGGCGGCAAAAATTTCATTGGAGAAAGATTTTAAAAAACGCGAGCAAAAATGTAACCTAATCAATTTTTTTCATTTATTTTTTCTCTCAACTTGTGAGTCACTGCGCATTCATGTCAATCTTTGTAATTCATTACGCTTCCAAGAAAATCTTTACATTTTTCTCATTAAAAAAAGAAAAAGAAAAGAAACGAAGAAGAAAGAGAATAAAATTTTTCGGCGGGAAAAAAGAAAAAAGAAAGTAGAAAAAAATGACACAAGATGGATCGGCTGTAGTTTATCTGGTACGTCAATCGACAAACGCGTTCTCCTTCCTAACTGTTCGGCATTGCTGACTTCCGTTGTCAAATGCTTGTCGTGTTTGCGCCGTTCTCACTCTTTTTTTGCTCTTTAAGAGACTTTTAGAATCAAAACGAGGGTTTATCAAGAACATTAAGCTGGAAAA
Source organism: Caerostris darwini (assembly GCA_021605075.1). NCBI lineage: Eukaryota > Metazoa > Arthropoda > Arachnida > Araneae > Araneidae > Caerostris > Caerostris darwini. The sequence goes on along the minus strand of BPLQ01007674.1, from coordinate 262,352 downwards.
TCATATTTTACTACTGTGACCAAAAAGCTGCTAATTAAATGGCAAAAATTACATTATGTAGTTTTTATATTTTTAATTCTAATGCTTTTGCCTCATTAACAAATTTTGAAACTCTAGGTTTATTTTTTTTTACATCGTTTTACTACTGTGCCCAAAATGTAAAACCAATTTTTTTTCTTTCAAAAACTAAAAAAAAAAAAATAATAATAATACTAATATAAATAAAAGTAAAATAAATAAAAAGGTTAAGTTAAAAATTAAAAGAATTTAAAATATAAATTCGGTACAATTAGGGACCAGTTGTCGATGTCATAAAAATATTGAATAAGATTAAAAATTGTGAAGTCATGTCAGTATGCTTTTGACTTGCGGATAGAAATGTTGATCTTTATACATAAATACTATTGTGCCCAAAAAGTAAGACTAATTACTTTTTTTTTCAAAAAAATCTTTATTTATTCTTCCAAATATATTTCATCGCCATCAAAGTAATCCCCTTCGGACAGAATGCACTTATGCCAACGTTTTTCCAATCCTCAATGCGTGCTAAAAAGTCATCGGCAAGGATGGCCTTCAAAATGCGCGCTGATTCACGTTGAATTTCTTTAATCGGCGTCTCACGGACGATGTCCACGGTGTGGTCTTTTGAGTTTAGGGAATAGCCAGAAGTCGCACGGTGTGAATATGGTGAACGTGAAACGAAAGGGGTTTCATTTTTGGCGAAAAAGTCACGAAGAATCAATGCAGTGTGAGTTGGCGCTTTCAGTGTTTTCGGTACCAATCGAGATTTTGAGGCCCAAAATGAAATTGACCGATCCTTTTGAAATTCCAACATAATCAGGAAGGTCTCTAATTGTAAATCGACGGTTTGCAAGCACCGAATCTTTAATTTTCCGATATAGGAATGCTCACCGAATGCCTTCTGCAACATTTTATACGTTTCCGCAAACAAAATTTAAAGCAAATTCTTTGCTCAATTAATTCAGACATTTCAAAAATTGCCGGAATCAGTTTTAGCGTTTCACAAAGCCAAGCGTAACTCAAACATTAATGAATATTTTGACGTCAAATTTCACACAGGTGTCAAGGACAGTGCCAGCGACCTAAAAAAGAAAAAGAAGGGGAGAAAAAAAAAATTGGAAATTCCATAAGACCCGGGAATTTTAAATTGAAAATTGGACTTACTTTTTGGACACAGTAGTATAGTTTAAAAAATATCTCCGTTCTTTCATACAATAAAATATTGTACGTGTGCAGTTTTAAATAAAACAATGTAATTACGCAATGCTTTCTTTTAATATGTGACATATGTGCAAATGTAGCGAACTGAATAAAATACATTTGGAGAAATGAAATTCATGTTAATTCAAATATATATTTTACAATATAATTATAGTTATTTAAGATAAAAGAAATCAAATAAAAAAAAGACAAATTGTTGGGACACTGTCAAAAAAATTATGAATAATCACAAAACTGATTTATCGTATTGGGTTACCATAGCACTGCAATTGATTTCACCATTTTTTTTTTTTTTTAAATTCTTATTTGTCTATGCTTTGATCAATTGCTTTCTTAAGTCCTCTTTAACGAAAATCTAGTGAGCATTCTAATTCTTTGCTGTAGATAATTACAAAGATGCTTATTAGGATTATGGTCTATACTCTGGACAGGAAAGTACAATCATATCAATACAATGCTAGAGGACCTATAATTTGCAAATGTCATAAATGTATTTCAAATCGCTATCCAGATATAGTTTAAATGTTTTGATATTCCCAAATTTCTTACTTTAATTTTCGATTAAGGACATCATGGTAGACGCATTTGTCCATTATACAATCAATAAGTTATAAGTTCCCCTCTTCCCCCAACCATCAGAGCTTGCCATGCTGCATCCATACTACTTTACAATAAGTTGTAAAACTTTTGGTTTGTAAAGCTATTTGAAACGCGCCAAACTCTTTGCTTTCCTCCACCAAAATTGTAGTTTCCTAAAATTGTATTTGGTATTTTAAATAATTTTAAATAAATGTCAATCTAGCAGATCGATTTGCTTTGCTGATGTATGTCATTCTCCTAGGTAATTTGGTATGAAAATTATATTTTGAAATATTTCGAACAGTTTGAGGATTTGCTGATCTAGCAACCAATGTAGGATTTTGTATTGATTATTCGAAATGGTGATTTTAAAATATAATATGAAAAGAAATATTTTGATTTCTTTTAGAACAAATCTGGCAATCAATGTAGGATTTTAGAATTGATTATTCGAAATGGTGCTTCAAAATAAGAAGTGAAAAGAAATATTTTAATTTCTTTTAAAACAAATCAATGTAGGATTTTGTATTGACTATTCGAAATGGTGCTTTAAAATACAAAAAAAAAAAAAAAAAAAAAAAAATAACAATAATGGGAAAAAAATATTTTGATTTCTTTTAGAACTAATCTAGCGACAGCAGAAATATAAAACTGTTCCCTTTTTTTTTTCACCATTCTTTCTTGTCAACCAATTTTCAAAAGAGGCATTGGGATGATCGAAGTCTTCAAAATAATAAAATAAAAAAAAAAAAGAACACACATCCGTAACTCAACATCCTCAAGTTCGACAATAAGTGCGCTCTCGCCGAACGCGCATAAAAACACTGCTCGAAAACCGCCACACAAAAAAAGAAAAGGGGAAGAAAAAAAAAAAAAAAAAAGAAAGAGTGCAATGATAATAAAAACAAAAGCGCCAAAAGGCCTCTATGAAAGAAAGGGTTGTTTATAGAAGTGCGTGAGATTTCGGGTGGTTACAGTCCGGAAACCCGACTGCAAGTGTTGGGCACGGAGCCAAGAAGGGGGTTCTGCCATGCCACCGAGCTGCAAAAAGACTGCCAATCATCCGTTTAGCCGCCTGGAAAAAAGACAGCTGTTATCCCTTGACTGAGCCCGAACAAACAAGTTAGTTGCCTTTTGTGCTGCTCCGGATTTCGTCAATATATAGGCTATTTATTTGTTTCGTTTCTTTCCTTCGTTTGGTTTTCGTTAAAAATCTTGCACTGGTGGCACTGGCTCTTTTTTTCCTGTGGTACTGGTCGGGTTGGAAGTCTTTTTCTTTTATTAACAGTTGACTAGATGGAACTGGAACGTAACCATGCAGTGTGGGCAGTACAGGACGTAATTATGGAATGAAAATTGTAAATGTTCCAATTAACAAAAAGGTCAAAGATCGTTTTTTTAAAAAAAAGTTACATCAAATAAATGAACTTTGTTTACAATATGTTCAAGGTCTGTCACACCAGTTCAAATATATATATATATATATATATATATATTTGAAAAAAAAAAACCAGTTCGAATTCTTTTAGAACAAATCTAGTAACAACATCAATTCACTTTTTTTCCATTGAGAAATTTTCGAAAATAAGGAAGATGTCATCAAAGAATATTCTAGTTGAGATTATTTATCATTATTTTATGAGTAGATAATGAATATTCTTAACTGAAATATTCTTGTTAATTATTTATTACGGTTAAGTTTATTATAATTTAAAAATGTACTGATTAATTCCATCAATTGTCTATGTAATGCTAAATTTTTAAATTGCCAATATATGTTTAAAATACATTACATCTACTATGTTATTTATAAATGACTTTTAAAGATTAATACATGCGTGATTTATTTAATAAACATCGCTGCAATGTTGACAGTTTTTTTCATTGTTAAAAATTCTGAATAAAAAAAAATGAAAAACTATTATTTTGATATTCGCTAAAATCTTGCACTGGTGGCAGGGTTCTTTTTTTCTTTTTTTTGTCTCTGGTATTGGTCGGGTTGGAGGCTTTTTCTTTTTATTGCAGTTGATGAGATGGAATTGGAACGTAACCATGCCGTGTGGGCAGTACAGGACGTAATTGTGGAAATTTGTAAATGTTCCAATTAAAAAAAAGGGTCTAAGATCGTTTAAAAAAAAATTACATCAAATAAATGAATTTTGTTTACTATATGTTCAAGGTCTATCACATCAGTTTAAAAATTAATATTTTGATTAATTTTGGAACAAATCTAGCCATCATTGTAGGATTCTGTATTGATTATTCGAAATGATGATTTAAAATATAAAACGAAAAAAAAATTTAGAATATCTTTTAGAACAAATCTAGCAATAACATCAATTCACTTTTTTTCCAAAGAGGAATTTTAGCAAATAAGGAGTATTCATCCTCAAGAATATTTAGTTAAGAATACTATATATATATATTCAGTTTATATATTCTAGTTAGGAATATTCATCATTATTTTATGAGTAGATGAATATTCTTAACTGGAATATTCTTGATAATTATTTATTATGATTATTTTAATTAAAAAATTGATTTGATCAAATGTCCATGTAATGCTAAATTTTTAAATGCCAATATATGTTTAGAAATACGTTAGATCTATTATGTTATAAAAAATAACATTCATAAAATTAATGCGGATTAATACATGCGTGATTTATTTAATAAACATCGACAATGTTGACAGTTTTTCTTATTGTTAAAAATTCTGAAGGTTAAGTATAAAAAGTGAGAAACAATATAATTTTTACAGAATTGCCTAATTTTATAAAATTTCAAAAATCAAGGAAGTGAAAAAAAAAAAAAAAAAAAAAATCTTAAATGTATTTTGTAAAGCTGTCTAAAAATATTCTTATCAATACCTAGTTTAGAACTCAATTTAAAAAATAATTTTTTTTTTTTAATTTAATGGAATATGTATATATACTTTGTTTCCAAAGATTTTTTCTCTATTGCGTAAGACTCAATAAAGAGAAAGCGAGAAATCGTTCTTCATTATACAGACTGAGCAAACCGTTTTTCTTTGATTCTTTTTTTCCACGGGAGGGGAAGGAACTCCTTTTTTTGTGTACTCCTATCAGTCCCCAAGATCTTTCTGGAAGACTAATAACTCCCACCCTCTCCCAGGCGTTCTTTCGCAGACGACATTCACTAAATCGGTCCCTTCCACTGCTGGTGATATTTCAAGACGGAAACAAGGCAACGAAGGAGAGAATAAACTTTTTAAAACTTCCCAAGCCAATACACAGACAAGAATAACAATCTCAAAACGCAGATAAATGCTGATGTTATTAGTTAATCATTTATAAGTAAAAACACAAATAATAATTATTTTTTTCGTCTTAATTTTTAACTGCTAAAATAGTGTTGAATTTCTTGCACATTTTAAAATCTTGGTTTATGTAAGCTTATTTTTTTCTATAGTTTCAGGAATTTTTATTGTATCAGTATAATAGAATATCGTGCTATATCACACATGTCAGAAAACTCACTAGTTATATCGCGTTCTTAGCATATCGCATTGAAATGTGCGATATGCTAAGAGAACGATATAACGGGTGAATTTCTAAAATTGTATAATTAAAACAAAAAAAAAAAAAAAAAAAAAAAAAAAAAAAAAAAAAAAAAAAAAAAAACATGCTTTTGTACAAATAATAATAATAATAATAATAATAATAATTTTTCTGAATTCTTTAAACATATTTTTCAAAGTAGTTTATCAGTATGCTGAAATTCATTAACAGACAATGTTATATTTAGTTGACGTGAATGAGGTGGTATTAAATACATTGTAAAACTATATATACACACTAATTATGCTAATTGAGAAAGCTTTTTCAAATTACTGATATTAAGTAAATACCCTTATAGTAAATTAGTTAAAAAAAATTACTTTTTGTAAAAGTAAATTAAGAAATGCGTCAGTATTTAATATGGTTGTTATTCAATGCTATAATGTTTTTTACCAAGGGGAAAATTGATTAAATAAAATTTTTTCTGATATTTTTTTAGTTTTTCTGATATTTCTAAAAAAAATTTTCTAATCATCAAAAAGCTTCTTTTGATTGTTACGATTAAAAGTATCATCCTCTAAGTATCAGTAGCTATGCAGCTAAAATTTATTTAAAATTTTTAAATACTATACTTAAAAATGCAGTTAACATTACATAATATCTTGCTGTTAAGATTATATAATTCTAAAATAATATGCCGGATCTTTCCATGGCTTTCGATTACTGCATTGAATTTCAGTTTTTTGAAATAAATATATTTAGCGAATTCATATAATTTTTGTACTTGAGATTTTTGCATTATAATGACTAACATTTAATTTAAAATTCAGAAATAATGTTGCTAATTTCATTGTACAGAATCACTATGATTTAATATTCTCATAAAAATTCCATAAATACTTGTAATTAGAAGCTAATTGAATCGTAGCTTGATAATTCTATAGTAAAGTTAAATTGTAAAAGTGTGTAGTAAAATTTTTATATATGACGTATTAAGATTTGAAAACTTAAGCTAGGTGTATTATGTTTTGTTATTTCTAGTATGTACGTTTTGTTCACTCTTATCATTATGAAATGCACCTTAACAGTTACAATCAGATAGGCATCAGTTGGTATACCACAAAGAAAAACATGTATTTTTTAAAATACAAAACTCGTTTTTCTCTAAAACTACAGAAGGATATAATGTAAATTCAGCTTTCCAAAGATATCTCAGGCAATGACATCCTAAAGCAACTCAAGACTGTCAAGCTTGTCTGTGTGTCATCGTGTTATTAAATCTCTGCAGATGCTAAACCAACTCGCACGTCAAGACGCATAAGGTATTCCAAATGGTATTAAGTTATCATGCGTTGGATTAGAGTCAAAGACACTTGTTCTGCAATAGTATCTTAAAATATCCGGCAAACATCAGTAATTAGAAGCTTTATTGAACTTGGCATTGCATAGTAAAGTTCCATTGTAAAAGTGTGTAATAAAATTTTTCATACAGATTCGAAACTTATGCTAGGTATATTATGCTTTGTTATTTCTGGTATGTATGTTTTGACCACTCTTATCATTATTAAAAGCACCTTAATATGTAGTTATAATCAGATAAGCATCAGTTGGTACACAAAGAAAAACATGTATTTTTTGAAGTACAAAATCCATCTTTCTCTAAAACCACAGAAATACATAATAAACAAGGAATTCAGTTTCCGAAGAAGTCTCAGGCAGTGACATCCTAAAGCAACTCATGAGTGTCAAGCGTGTCCGTGTGCCAACGCGTTGCAAAACCTCTGCAGATGCTGGAGTAACTCGCACGTCAAGAGAAGCGCGAATGTAGCCGAGATTCCGAGTGGTATTAAGTTATCGTACGTCGGATTAGACTCAACGACACTCGATTTAGCGTTCTAGATTAGTATATCATAATATCCTGCAAAGATCAGTAATTAAAAGCTTGTTGAATTCTAACTTGGCAATGTATAATAAAGTTCCATTGTAAAAGTGCGTAATAAGATTTTTCACACAAGACGAAGAGAGATTCGAAAACTTATACTTGATATATTGTTATTTCTATTATACGTTTTATTCACTCTTACCATTGTTAAAGTATCTTACAATCAGACAGGATCGGATAGTTACTCTCAGTTGGTACCACAAAGAAAAATACGTATTCTTTTAAATACAAAACACATCTTCCTCTGAAACCACAGAAATATATAATAAACAACGAATACAGTTTCCTGAGAAGTCTCAGGCAGTGACATCTTAAAGCAACTCATGAGTGTCAAGCTTGTCCGTGTGTCAACGCGTTGCAAGAGCTCTGCAGATGCTGCTGAAGCAACTCGCACGTCAAGAGAAGCGCGAATGTAGCCGAGATTCCGAGTGGTATTAAGTTATCGTACGTCGGATTACAGTCAAGAGACGCTTGAAGAAGTTGGTTTTACGAGATCGCAGGACGGATTCCAGAGGGGAGAGGGGAAAGGAAGAAGATCTAGAGATGGCAGAGAGATAAGGAAGGAGAGGAAGAAGCATATTGTCTCGCCTTGATGTGGAACCCGTTTGGGAAGGGGGATCTTTTGAGTTTTCCGTTGAGATCTGTTTGTGAGTGAGTTGCAGTAGTTGAAGAAATGCGACGAATGTGCTGCTGTTTGTCAAAATGTCAGCAGAAAGTCGTTAATAAGTGCGTGTTAAGCTAACGAAGAATCACATATGTTTCTAATTTTTTTACAAAACAAAAAATCGTTAATTAATTCATGGAACAGCTTATACAAATCCTTTACTTTAAAGGGAGGCGGGATTTAAGTACATAAATTTTGGCTTTCAAATGAAACTCAGTTTCCCGGTTTAGTAACTAAATACATCTTTAATACAGCCAAAATTGACTTAAGTAACATTATCATACTCTATTACTGAAGATTCATCATACTGAAAAATATTCTAACTACTAAATATTCTCAAACTACTAAATATTCTCAAACTACTAAATATTCTCAAACTACTAAATATTCTCAAACTACTAAATATTCTCAAACTACTAAATATTCATCATACTGAACAATATTCTAACTACTAAATATTCTCAAACTACTAAATATTCTCAAACTAAAATATTCTCAAACTACTAAATATTCTCAAACTACTAAATATTCATCATACTGAACAATATTCTAACTACTAAATATTCTCAAACTACTAAATATTCATCATACTGAATGAATATTTAGTAGTTTTTGATGCATCTGCTAAGTGAGTTTACCATTCTATAAACTGTAGTGCACATTAACATTACTGTTGTCATTGATATTACTCTATACAAATATTTTACATTAACGAAAGATGATATTTTAGGCCCTTACACATTAAGTTTTGGATTGTAAACAAAATTCAATCTGTCTTCTTCCTATCTCTGTTTTTAAATAAGAAAAAGACATTAAGTTTATAATAAATATTTATCTCTTCATCTGAAATGAATATGCTTAAAAAATTCATATGATTTCTATGATAAAATGCAGGACATCAAAGACCATATGACTTTTACAAATTTCTCATCGCAATTTTGCTGGAAATTTTTTTAAAAAGTCATATGGTATACTAGTTCTATTACATTTTATAGCACATCTGTTTTTTATATGGGTAGGTCTTGCTACCTTTGATCAATAATCAAAGATGGCAAGATAAAAAAATAATGATGAGACCAAAAAAACAATGAGGTGACCACTAATCACCCCTGTTTAGCAGTTTAGTAACAAGTTCGAAATATTAAAAGAAAAATTTGTGTTATTTAAATTACTTTTTTTCTTTGTCCAAGTTAGATACCTGTTCCATCTTGTGTTTCACTTCCAAATTTGAAAAACTTACGTCCTAACCATCTCTGGCTGTATATAGAGAGCTAGCGAGATAAAATACTCTTTAATACGGACCTTAACCATATCATGAAACTACGGTTATGATATCATTTTGATGAGCTTGGTGATCCGGTTCTAAGACCAGGAATTGTTTGACTAAAATATTCTTTTAACTACCTGACGCTGACATTATCGTTGTTGTGTCTGAGAGCTCCTATATTAAATAGCATTATTTGAACGTTATTCTAAATATTTTGTGTTGTATTTTTAGCTGTCGAATAATATTGGTTTTAGTATTATTTCCCTAACTTAGTGCTATGAAATAATCTTATTGTTTAAAAGTCCAACTTTAAATTAAATTGGTTGTTTTGTTATGCGAGACTTATCATATGCATTACATCACTCGTACATATTCGTTGACCCAGCACTAAAAAGAAAAATTCCTTTTGAAAGCAGAAATTAAATATAAAAAAAGTATTAATTGAGTATGATTGGTGTTTGAATTCATTTAATTAAAATTTCGGAAAAATTCGGATTTTCGGAAAAAATTTGCTTTGTATTTACGTAAGAAATGGTTATTTACAAAACATAAGTAATTATTTTTAATCTCCAAGACATAATATATAACTTACGAGGAAAAAAAAAAACAAAAATAAGTTATGAGTTTTTATAATAAAATTATTAATTAATAATTATTAATATTATAATTATTTTCAACCATATCTTTATTTTCGAACTCCAGCTTTTTCCGTGGCCAACTATAGGTTCAACATTCCAACTTTGAATACATACTTCTCATCGTTTCAGTGTTGCTTCGTAAAAAAATAAAACCAGATTTATTTTTTCAACTAAAAAGTCTCGGCTTGATTATTTATTTATTTTTTATTTTCCTATCCAATTCGAATACCCGTTCCACCTTTCGTCTCATTTCCAACTGTCGAAAGCCAAACCTCCCAACCATCTCTTGCCTTCAGATAGTCGGATCAATTTATTTGCGGTTCTGAAAAGCGGGCGCTACGTGCGTGTCGAATATGTCTTAAGAAATTAATCCATTGTCTTTTCACGACGTCGTAAATAGAGTAAGAGACACAGACGGGAGGGGGGTTAGAGAACAAAAAACCAGTGACAGAAAAAATAGCTCTACGTGATATGTGTGAAGTTATGCTCGGAACGATTAGCAGAATGATAAAAGATGACACTAAGGGTCTTTGTGTACAGGTTACCGCCGCATAGTCGGCTCTTTTAATGTTTTTTTAAGATCTCAGGTCGTTCCTTTTTCCCGGTTGCCTTTATTTATTGTGGCAACTGAAGGCTGCTCCGGTAATTTAGCTTTTGATGTTTTAATAGAAAATTTTCCGAAATGCCGGTGCTAATGTTTGACAGTGGGTCTGGATTCGTTATGGTGTGGCAATGCAGAAGAGCTGATGAGTAGTTTTGAAGTCGGAATTGATTAAAAGGGAGTTGAAACCATTGTTTTAACACTGTAATAAAACTTCACTGCTTCAGTTTAAAATAATGTAAAATGTTTTTACTATTGTTTTGTTGTGGTAGTTTAGTTTTTGAAATCATTGTGTTCGATTCGTTACAATGTAGTCGACTGATGAACGTTTTTGAAATTCTAGTCATTCATGAAGGCTTGATGAAGGCTGCTCCGGTAATTTAGCTTTTGATGTTTTAATAGAACGGGATTTTTGAAATTTGTGTTCGATTCGTTATAATGTAGTCGATATGACATTAAAATGAAGTATTCATTTATAAAGGCTTTATTTATTGTGGTAACTGAAGGCTGCTCCGGTAATGTAGCTTTTGATGTTTTAATAGAAATTTTCCGAAATGCCGGTGCTGATGTTTGACAATAGGTCCGGATTCGTTATGGTGTGGCAATGCAGAAGAGCCGATGAGTAGTTTCGAAGTCGGGATTGATTAAAAGGGAGTTGAAGCCATTGCTTTAACACTATAATAAAACTTCACTGCTTCAGTTTAGAATAATGTAAAATGGTTTTACTATTGTTTTGTTGAGGTAATTTAGTTTTTGATGTTATTGTGTTGGATTTGTTATAGTGTTGTCGATTGATAAATGTTTTTGAAATTCTAGTGATTAAAATATTAAAACTTGATTAAACTTTAAAAAAACTTTAAAAAAAAGAAAAATCTGATTATCGTTTCAAATAACATAAGTTTTTGCTGGTTGGTAGTTTTTGCATTCTGTTGCAATTATGTTGATACTGAAGTTTGAATTTTATTTTTGGATTTAAAGATTGAATACTAATACTGGAGTGCCAATGCTAAAAGCACTATTACTTCAGAGTACTTTATTCCTATTTGCTATGCATGCATTTAGTTAGAAAACAAACTAGCAACCCAAATTACAAAATTTAATCAGAGAAAATTAATGTAATTACAAAAATATTGCTTTTAATTGTTATAGATGTTGAAAACTTAAAAATTAATAAAATGTATCTAATAAACTATATATATAATAAATTTATATATATAAATTTATTTGTATACTGTTTTATCAATACATAGTATTCAAATTGCAATATAAAAAAAATGTTATTTAGATGAAAATAAATAAATAAAATAATTATTGTAAGTAAAATTATTCATTATTTCCTGATGAGTAACTATCTGCTATGCAGCAAATGAATTTACTTTATTATTATATTTAAATATTTTTTGTGTGTTTTAAAAGTTGACTACACACAAAGACATTAAAGATATTGAAAGCAACGAATTTCTTTTAAATATTATTCCAGTGGTTCATTTTCACTTTTGACGATATTGTTCGTTTTAATCAATAAAACTCCTTGGCCCCTCACTGATCAATTGATTAAAAATAATTCTGGTGAAAAAGAATGGAAGTTGGATATTCAGTATATTCTTTAATATGCATACATCATCCTCTTTCACACACACATATATAAATTACCATGGATAGCTCTATAAGATGAAGTAAAAGATTTCTACTTTTGACAAAAGAAACAGCTAGTGATGGTGAGGGATTACGAATTACAATCTCACATATCAGATGAATGTAAAAGAATCAAAATGAAACAAATTGCATACCAAATACGCAATCCAGCCTCATTTTTTTATGTACCGTAGATATTGAATGCCAATTTGTATAAGCGTATTTAATTGACATAGAAGCAGTTAGGAATATTCAATGTGCAGGTAATTAGGCGAAATACGCAACATTTGCACAAAGTGACATTTTGATAGAAGGACATGACAGTTCGACCCAGAAACTCACTCAGCGCAATTACCAGTCGTTATCTTCTTATTTAAATTCATCTCATGGCATAGTAGTGCCAATAGGTCTTGGCTGAAGAAATAATACAGTTTATAGTAAATAATTGAAAAAGGATATTCCTTTTGGTGCCTAGTTTTAAAGTAAAATAATTCATTGCGTAATTTGTATTGCTGTAATACCTAATAAGAATGCAATATTCTACATTTCAGTACAGTAGAACCTCTGTAAGTCAAACTTCAAGACAGACGGCAAATATTTCGACTTATGCGGTTTTTTTAAGGAAATATTCGATTTGTAGAGGTTTAGATTCTTTCTGACTTATTTTGAGTTAGGTAAAATAAATAAAAATTCAAGTTACAGAGATAATAAACATGTTTATTTGCAACTTAAAAGTTATATTATGTACGAATAAAAAATCAATATAATTTCGAAACAACCTTAAAATTAAAAATATTATGTACTAAAAAAGTCAATTATTTTTTTTTTTTATTTATTTGCTTAAGACAATTCGATCGTTCTCTATCTATCGTTAGAGTTCAAATGAAATCAATAGCAATAATAAGAATTTTAATAAGAATATTTCATAGAATTGGTTATTCTATTTACTGTATACTCGTACATTGTTTTCTAAGAAACAATGACGTGCATTGTCGGTAAATCCTTAAAGTCGGTAACTTATTTTTCTTCGAGGTAATTAGTTTCAAATAAGAGAGATTTTAGAGGTAATTAGTTTCAAATGATCAAGTAGTAAAGGTTGTAAAATCGAACATTGCTAATGTTCGAGATACAGGTCCAATTTTATTTTTTCGAGTTACGGAGGGAAAATATATATCAAAATGGCTTGTGGGGATTGACTAATTATTTCGACATATAGAGGGTTGAAATTTCGAGTAATGGAGGTTTTGGGGCTTGAAGGGAAGGGAACAAAAATTTTTTTCGAGTTGTGGAGATTTTCGACTTATCGAGGTACGACTTAAAGAGGTTCTACTGTATTAAAAATGCTCTAAAATTGTTTATTTCACAATTTCTTGTTATAATTAAACAAGTAAAAATAAGGCATATTGACATAATATCAAATACCACTAACTGCATGTCCAACCTCTGTGGTGCTTACATCCGTGGTCGAGAAATATCCTGCACAATCGTACTTTTTTAATACCCACACTTTGACATAAATCATTTGCTACTGGAACGGTAGAGATGCAACAGATTCAGTGTTACCTTGGTGGCTATACCATGGGGTGGATTGCTGTGTCAAATCACTCCCATATTTGACCACCATAATTTTGAACGTAACCACAAAGAGGACAAAAATGGAGATTCACAATGTGATCCCCAACAGACATTCCGGCCTACCAATTTATTGTACCCACTCTTGGCATAGACCCAGAAAACTTCGGTTCGGTATCACTTGGCGCAAACAGTCTTTGTTCGGACCTCAGCATGATATCCACATGCAGCTACGTCTTTTGCTTGACATCTAAAACTGTTAATTTAACTTTAATTTCGTTGATAAATTATTATTTTTGCATCAGAAATAATCAATTAGAATAATATTCTACATGGACATTCCATAAGGATAGTCCACTTAATATTTTAGTTAATTTGCACATATTCTATTTCAATCTTATTATTGATGTGTATTCGGTAAGAATTACAAGTGAAAACGTTTTTAACATTCATGTGCAAAATTGCAAATAATAACAGTTATCTCAATTGTAACATCCAGATGAAACATAAAACAATTAATTTTGTATTTTTAAAATGGAAATGAAAATAATTTTAATCTCGTATTGACAAAATATTAACCAAAATATTTCTTAATTAAAATTTTAAAAGATATAAAGAAAAAATATCAAAAGTAGGAGTGACTAACATTTTAAATCTCTTGGTGATTATAAAATATATTAATATAACGATATTATTTAGCAGAAGAGCTAGTAAAAATATGCAATTTACTATGAAAAATTTGCAAGCATATTGTAGCTTAATAATCTCATTTCTTTTCGACTAGAATTATTTTTTAATCATTGAGGGGCAAAGGAGTTTTCATTAAAACAAAAATTATCGTCAAAAGTGAAAATTTTTAATTTGGAAAATATTTAACAGAAACTACTTTCTTTCAATACTTTTAATGTCTTTGCAAATTTAATATTTTTTAATGCCCTTTGAAACTTTAATCAAACTTTAAAACACACAAAAATATTAAAATAATAATAAAGTTAATTCATTTGTTGTATAGCAGACAGTTGCTCTTCAGGATGCATTCAATAATTTTACTTACAATAATTATTTTATTTATTTATTTTTGGATTATGTAAATATTGTATGTTTAATCTTAAGATTGTATGAGAAAAAATATACAATGGTAGATAATAGTTATTTATTTCTCTTCATTGCTGACTTATCCGTACTTATGCTGACTATCTGTCAAGTAGCATGTCAAGGTGTGGACTATGAAAGATTATTTTTAGAACTGAATTTAATAACTTTAGAAAATGTAGAAAATTTTTTTTCTGAGATAATTCAATCAATTTTTTTTTTAATTTAATTATTTTTTTAAACCCCTTACTAGTATGTTTCATATAGGAATCATGCAGTTTTATTTAATATTAATAAACTCATTAAAAGTTTTATTATAAAAATGAGTACGTTGTAATTAATTTCTAATAAATTTATTGATGTGAAGGAAACATAGCAGATATCTGATCTTATAAATGCAGAATTACACCAATAACACCATGAGAGTCTAGAAATTTTAAACTACATTTCTTAATGGCAAATTTGGCGTTAAACACTCATTTACACTTATCAGTATATTTCATAAAGAAATCATACAGTTTTATATAATATAAATTAATTGAATAAAATTTTTATTATAAAAATAAGTACGTTGTAGTTAATTGCCAATAAATTTATTGGAGTGGAGGAGACAGATATCTGATCTTACAAATACAACACCGATAACACCATGAGAGTCTAGAAATTTTAAACTACATTTGTTAGTGACAAATTTGGCGTTAAACACTCTTTTCAAGGTTAAAACGTTTATTTACCTATCTTTTTCAATACCTTAAAAAATGCATTGTTACAGGTGCATAAAAATACCCCCCCCGATAAAACCAGAAGAAAACACTAAAAACTAGACAGGATCCATTTCCAAAAAACCCTCTTGCGTAACAGCCTTGTTACACAATATTCCCAACTATTAAATAACACTTACTTTTTGACCTTGACTATTTACTTTTGACTTGCTTTTAAACCAATTTTGCCATCCAAAATCGATGGTCCAAAAATATCCAACCAAATCCAGGAAGAAAGCGTCTCTTTTTGAAGAGATAAAATTAAAATATGGTCTCATTCCGGGCCAGCGACGACTGGTTTTTGGTGACATCGGCCCTTCGGGAACCTGACAACTTGGGTGGGAATGATTGTTCATGCTTGGAGGAATCGCCACGACAGGTAGGACCTCCTCTGTTGATTGCCCAGCAGCGGGAGAGGGGGCACTTGCCCCCCTGCTGATCTCAATCAACACGCACGCCTTCGAGATGTCATTCTTACAGCCTTTTTTTTTGCGGGTTGATAAAAAGCGTGCGGAATTGAATGAATTGCTCGGTCGCTGACCATGATGCCTTTTAACCGGAAGAGTTTATTTTTGTTTATTTATTTGATTTATTCTTCTGATGTTCCTTTTATTTATTTATTTATTCATTATTGTTTTATTTAAAGGCCGTGCGCTTGAGTGATCGATTCTGCGGGACCACCTCCATTCAAGATTGATGGATGAATTATACATTGTATTTGTTTTTGTACTGCGGTCTATTTATTTATGTTATTTGGGTTTTATTTTTGTTAAACACCGGTGAGGCCCGTATTTGAGTTATGCGTGCCACGAATAGCCTGTAGGAAGCTGATGGGGGACGGTATTCCCTTATGGGTTTTTCTGTAGTATGGAAGAGAATTCGAAAAATTCCCTATGTTACAAGATAATCGATGCAAAACTCTTTATACACGTTTCCCCAATCGCCATCTTGTTTGCTCCTTTCTAAAAGTTGTAACAGCAACGAACCTTGCTAATGAATTTAAATCTGAACCACATGCTAACTATAATGTCGTCACTGATCCGCGAATATGACGTTATTTACATAAAGTCGTCAGCTTTTTATTGTTGTAATTTTCGTATATAAGTGACTGATATTAATTATTTTATTCATAATATGATAACATATTTTTATCTCCTTAATTAAGGATAATTTGGTTTAATTTCTGTATTGGTGTTTATAAATTACTCGGGTGCTGACCATAATGAATGAAATATAAAGAAAGTAACATTTCAAATCCTTTTTTCATAAATTCATTTGATTTATAAAACACGAGTTGGAAAACTCCTGTTTTAGCTAATAGTATCAGTATATTATAGTAACCAAATTTCTGTTCATTTTTTGATGAATAATTATGAAATATGATAACACCGATTGAACTTTTATCTATAATAAATCTATTCAACCTTTATACTAAAGTTAAATACAAAAGACAATAGTTTAGCTTTTAAATCCAACTCAAAATTATCTATACACAAAAAGAATATCTTTGAGTGTGTGGTAGGATAAGAAAATGATTATTTATCATGAGATGTCAAATAAATGACGATCAAATAATACTCTCAGCAGCTAAGAAGCTCAAATAATTTTTGCTGGTATAACTGCCTTCCTAGTTAAACAGCATGGCAATGAGAAACACCACACTGTAAGAGTAACTAAGAATTTCCAAGGAGAATTTGGTTGGTAAATCATGCTATCCTTACCGTATTCTTTTGACCTTGCTCCAAAAGTTAATTATCGTTTTAAATTTGGTTGGGTTTCCGGCTCTACTCTCATTTTTTGCACATTTTTGGCTAATTAAACAGAGGCCTACAGTTTAAAGTGAATTCCGAACCACTAACAAACATCCATACCCCACCAAAATTCAAATATGAAGCTTTGTGGTGCTATATTATTTTAGAAGCTTATAGAATCGCTTTCAGAACTTAAGCTGGCTGACATTAAGAGAAGAGATGGAAATGGAGCTAAATTCTTTTATTAATGTAAAATCAATTGAATTTTACATAAAAAAAAAAAAAGACAACCGAAATTTTATGAGAAGATGCCACTAAATAGAATGGTGGCAGAACTTTCTTACAACCTAATAAATTTATTAAAAAAAAAAAAAAAATTTGGGTTTCATTCAAATATTTCATCACGAAATTCATGTTAATACTTTACTATTTTAGAATACCTAATGCGAAGTGGTTATAATCGAAGACTTCTTATCATTCCATCTGGGTCTCACAATTGGAAATTCTTTTTACGACATCGCCTCAACCGATCGGAATTCCTTTTGTTCTAATAACCTCTGCTTCACACTGCAAACGAAGCAGCAGCTAATCCCAATAAATCGATACTCTCCGTCAGTTCATCGATGTCTGAGGTCGTTTTAACGGCCTGATGGACAAGAAACCTTGAGTCCTCCTGATTCGTTGTGACGTGCACGTATGACGCTGAGTGGGTTCAACGATGCGTTCAAGAACGTTCCAAAACTACGTTAAGTGGTGCGTTCAATAGGCATAGTTAATTAGTTGACAGCTGCGTTGAAAACTAGGCGACCTGTGATTCCAAAGGCTACCAAGGTTGAATTCTTGTTGTGTCGCCTCGTTTGTTTGTGTCACATGTAGTTTCGTAACCGACAAGTTCAAGCATATGATTGGAGGTAAAGGTGTGAGTGCGCAGACGTGCACTGTGGATTGGATTTACGGATGTGTCTTCTCCGCGCACTCGTTCGGCTGTTCAGATTTGGAATGCAGACTAAATTCTGGAGACGTATGTGACACGAGATAGCATTGGTGAATAAATGAATAGAATTTTTAACCAATAAAAAATG
Source organism: Caerostris darwini (assembly GCA_021605075.1). NCBI lineage: Eukaryota > Metazoa > Arthropoda > Arachnida > Araneae > Araneidae > Caerostris > Caerostris darwini. Next base: position 244,005 of record BPLQ01007674.1, on the reverse strand, counting down.
TAAAACATTTAACAAGTGGTGAGAGAACTAATAAAGAAATTTATGACTGCAATAGCAATACTTGTTCAATTAGTTATCAATCTTTACCAAAAAAACCAACTAAAATTTTTTTTCTGATTATTATGTAGTGGTACAGGATACAATGATACAACAATGTTTTAAGTTAATCTGTAGCATGTTTGAATAAATAATAGTGATACTAAATTTTTTTATAGTATTGAATATTCGCTTTGTTTTTAACTTTCATGTTTATATCTTTTTGTTAATTGTGTTAAATTTTATAAAGATTTATAACTGCAATTACAATACATTAGTGAATAAGGGAATAGAATTTTTGACTTATACACATTAAAAGCATTTAACAAGTGACGAGAGGATTAATTAAAAATTTTTTTAAGTATAAGTATATTGTAATTAAGTATATGTATAATGTAGTAATCAATTTTTTAGTTTTCATGTTTAAATCTTTTTTTTTTTTTTTTTTGTTAGTTATGTTAAACCTTATAAAAGATTTATAACTGCAATTACAATATTTGTTTAGTTAGTTATCATACCTTGCATAATATACAAAATAAATTTTCTGATTATTATGTAGTGGTACAAGGGTACAACAGTGTAAGAATGGTTTAAGTTAATTTGTAGCACAAATTTGGATAAATAATAGAAAGAATAAATTAATATGAAATAATTTATTATTAAATTAAAAATAAATTAACTAATTTTTTTATTTAATTTACTATTTTTTTATGTTTAAATCTTTCATTTTGTGACATTTTAATTTTACATTACTATAGAAGTATTAATAAAAAAAATACTACATTTTTTTTTTTTTTTTTCATTAGGGCATTTTTATTGTTTTATGTTTAAAGAAAACAAAATTGGAAATTGCAATAGAAGTTCCAATTTCGAATTACCTGTATAATTTAAAAAAAAAAAAAAAAAATATTGCCACAAGGTAATTGCTTAAAAAGAGTCCATAAGTGTATTTTGTAGCATCATTATACTTTACTATTTCGATCTATCTATTTCAAATTAATATTACTAGCATTTTTCACTTTTTGCAAATGTAACACAACTAGCACTTCACTTTTTGTAAATGTGATTTACAGCTCTTCTACAGTTTTAAGACATACCAGGATATTCTTTTAACCAACATACTAATTAAGGATTCTTTGGAGTCAGTTTACTAAAATCTTACTTAGCAGAACGACAATCAATGAGAAGCCTAATCCGCATAAATATTTGGCATTTTTATACCCAGTTGAAACGTATGCTGTCTTCTGTGCAATAACATTTACACGACGACTGAAAACCAATCATATTCATAAATATTGCTTCCCTTTGCTATCATAACAATTCCTAAAAGAAATTGCTAAATAATAGCCATACAGGGATTCTTAACAAAGTCCCCGCAGCACTACATATTTGTCAAAACTATAATGACAATAATTTACTGCTTTTGACATTTATTGATTGGGTAAATAGTCTTTCGCCATATGTGGTTAGTCATATGTATATTTATCTACATATGGCAAGTAAGATAGTATTGAAACATATAGTATGCAAGCTTCTCTCTATTGCTACTGTTCTCTAAAAGATTTGATGTTGCAATCTTATTTTAAAAATCTTGTTAACTTAATTTGGATTCTTTGAAGTCAGTTTACTAAAATCTTACTTAGTAGAACGACAATCAATGAGAAGCCTAATCCACATTCAGGTTTCTGAAGGATTTGCATTCTATGACATATTTTAGTATGCTGTAGAAACATATCTATATACCTGATGTCTTTCTCCATATGTATTTCGTCTTGCTATATGCATATCTACATATGGCAAGGAAGATAGTATTGAAACATATTTTTCTAATAGTATACATGCTTCTCTGTATTGCTACCGTTTTCTAAAAAGATTTGATGTTGCAATCTTATTTTAAAGATCTTGTTAACTTAGTTTATATTCTTTGTCAGTGGAGATTAATTTAAACTTCGTAGAACGACAATCAATAAGAAGCCCGATCTCTTACGCACTCAGGCTTCCGATAGATTGGCATTCTAAGACATATTTTAGTGTACTGTAGAAACGTTTTATATACTTGAGATAAAAATAAGCGCCAATATTATATTTCCAATATTTATTTATTTATCTCTGCAATTTGTAATTTTCGAGAAAATTTATTTAAAGTTAAAAAGTAGAAAAAAGTTAAAGATTAGATTTTCTGCTCGAATGAGGAATTTGATTGGATAGATTTTTGTTACTGACTAATATTCAAAATTAAAAATTTTAATAATGTTTATTCATCTGTAATTGAAAATGTTATCCTTTAATATTGAATTAAATATTAAAGAGGTACTCCAAAATTAGTGTTATCTTACTCATGAATGAGAAAATAATATATATATGTATAAATATGATTAGGAATTTGAATTCTAAAATAGAGCAAAATAAGCACAAAACAATTATGTTAAATCAGTCAGATTGGAGTAAGTTTATTTATTTAGGGTGAATATACAAATCGGTATGCATTCGAATGTCTTTTAGATTTTCGGCACGAAAACAAATTTACACCGTCATAATTTGTAAGGATCTTTTCATCCTATTTTTATTCTAAGATTAACTTACTGGAAAAACTTTAACGAGGCTTCAGCCAATTTCATTTTTCTCATAGATAAAATGTTTTACAATTTATTCATCATCCAAATTTTCCATTAATCTAACAAGCCCTTATGAATCGCTGGCAAAAGAGACGACATCCAAATTCCGTACAGCTACTGCTTCAGATTAAAATCTACACTATAATAAGCTAATCTAAAATGTTTTAAAAAGCTCTTGGCAAACAAAAAACTTCCAACCGAAAAAAAAAAAAAAAAAAAAAGCTCGTCTTCTTAAGATCTTATTATAAAAAAAAATGTCTGCCAAACCATTTCACACAAATAAAAAAAAAAAAAAAAAGGTGTTTTTTTCTAACAGTTAAAAGAAATCTTTTGACACCACCGCTTAAAAAAAAAAAAAAAAAAGAAACTTATATCAAAATCTCATCAAAATGGTTAAAGATCTTAATTTTGAAGAGTTCACCGAGCCTAAAAAAAAAATTGGCCAACACCCATAAGCCAAACAATTTCGATGTCTTTGAAAATTTCGACCTGTATTTTCGAACCTTAAGGGTACGCAAGAAGCCAACAATCAATCTACACAATAGATGGTGGCAGCAGCAGCAGCTTCAATATATATTGGACCGAGGCGTTCCCACTGGCTCTGTGGAGGTGTGGTCCACGGCTTGTAATTTGTCCTATCTTGATAAGATCTGGTGACAGGTAGACAAACGGGGTTACCATTTTTATTATTTTTTTTTAGTTTCTTCTTTAAGAAGGTAGAATAAAAAAATAAAGATAAAGAACATTAAACTGTGATGATAAAATACAATAAAGAGAAAGATAAAAAATGTGTAGGAGGTCTTGGTGATTGTTGTGTCCAGCAGTTGCTCTTCAGTTTTTAGTGGAAGAAGGGTTGCTGTTTGGATTTGGGTGTCGAGATTGTGCAGCATGTGGATTTATTCACTGGTGCAGCGCAGGACGGATTATCATTGAAAAAAAGGTTAGTTGCTTAAATTGATTCAGGAAACTTAACAGTGTCAATTTATCTTTTCTTTCGTTTATTTTGGTTTATTTCATTGGAATTATTCTGCAGATTTCAAGGGAAGTCAGGTTGTATTTTGAATGCTTGTCTCCAGTATTGTGTAGTATCTTTGAAAAAGTTAATTATGATGACAAAAGGGAATAAAAGAGAAAATAATTTTTTGCCTGTCTTGGTGATTGTTACGTTCGGTTAGGGTATTTCATTTGTGGCTGTATTTCCTGTGTTATATCATCATTATATGTAGAAGTGTGTTTTACCATTAACATGGAAGATAGCTACTAATATTGTTTGATAAAATTTCGTTTTGCTTTTGGGACATACACCCACAGTAGATTGTGATCATAAATATTAGTGAAAAACACAAATGTGTGTTCATTAATAATGACCATAACAAATGTGTGTTCATTAATAATGACCATAACAAATGTGTGTTCATTCGTAATGATCATAACAAATGTGTGTCCATCAATCCAAAACAGAATTCTTAATGATTGTTGGGGTTCATTGAAGGTTGTTCTACAGATTTTAAAGGTAGTGAAATTGAATTTCGAGTGTATGACACTAGTATTCTGTAACATGGGAATGTATGGGTTGGAATAATGACAGATGGTTTTTCATATATAAAGGGGTTAGTTATTTTTATTGATTTAGAAAACATGAAACTGTCACTTTAAAATTCTTTTGTTCGGATAAAAAAAAATAATAATTAGAAAAATATACAAATTTTTACCATAAAAGGAAAATAATAAAAACAAATAGTGTAAATTAAAACGTGTTGGCGATCTTAGTTTGTGTCTGGCACTTGTTATCCTTAGGATTGTGCAGCAGTTGATTATTATAGATACAGGGGTTAGTTATATATATTAATTCAGAATATTGTATCGCATTCTTTAATAAATAAAAATAGTTTATTGTGATGATGAATTGCATTAAAAAAGATAAAAATTTGATAGAATTCTTGGGATTTTTTTTTTTTTGCATCCAATAATTAAGATTTTATGAAAAATAGTGCTTTTATATATTAATTTTAGGTGTTTATAAGTACAATACGGCAGGAATTGTGTTGAATGTGGATGTAGACATTGTTTATCACTCAAGATAAATTTTGATGAGTATATCTGATAAAATTCATCCTTTCTTGGCTGTCGGTGCATAAAACACAAATCAATCTTGGGTTACGTGTAGATATTATTTAAAAAAATTTTTAGTTGAAATTTTTTTGTAATTGTTCAGTAAAATAAGCAAGTTTAAAGAAATATAAGTAATTAGATAACTAATTAATAATTCAAGGTATTTCTACTGTTGAATATTAGTATTTTCCGCCAAAGTTCCACTACAGTTTACATTTAAATGCCTACACATATTATTAAATTAACTTGTTTTGAGTTGTTTTAAATTTTAAATTTTTATATTAAAAAAGTAATATTAAAATCTTTTTATTAAGTTTGTCTTATTTGTTAAATGTATATTATTTTTTAATTAATATTCTTCTTCTGATACAGGTTTAGATATTAAAAAAAATGTGAGTTATCAAGACACGAATTTATAAGCTTATAATATATGAAAAATGAAAATTAAGTAATTTTTTATTTTACTAAAGACACTGAATTTCAAATACATTGACATGACTTTGAAATTAAAGTTCATTATTTGGTATCATTTAAAAAAAAAAAAAAAAATCAATGCAAAAGAAACGGATCCTTGATTTTTTCTGATATCTGACGGCATTTGATTTGCAAGATCAAAATTTGCCTGCTTTTTCTCAAATTATGCAGTTTACTTTTACTTTTAGTCTGTCTCAAGAAGAGACGACATTATCATTTTATTTAGAATTGTTGTTTTACTGACTTCTGGCTAGATTTTAGCTTATTACAAAATTCGATACACATTAACTTTCGGTTTAATTTGTTTATCTCAGTACGATAAATCTACAGTTTGATACAATCTGACAGTTACATTTAAGTGGTGACGACCTTATTTTCATTTAGAATTGTTATTCCTGAACAGTACTGAAAGATTATTGTTTCGGATCATTATTGAAAAATTATTGTTTCGGATCATTAAAGATTATTGTTACGGATCATTATTGAAAAATTTTTTCGGATCATTATTGAAAGATTATTGTTTCGGATCATTATTGAAAGATTATTGTTTAGGATCATTATTGAAAAATTATTGTTTTGGATCATTATTGAAAGATTATTGTTTCGGATCATTATTGAAAGATTATTGTTTCGGATCATTATTGAAAGATTATTGTTTCGGATCATTATTGAAAGATTATTGTTTAGGATCATTATTGAAAGATTATTGTTTCGGATCATTATTGAAAGATTATTGTTTCGGATCATTAAAGATTATTGTTTCGGATCATTATTGAAAGATTATTGTTTTGGATCATTATTGAAAGATTATTGTTTCGGATCATTATTGAAAAGTTATTGTTTCGGATCATTATTGAAAGATTATTGTTTCGGATCATTATTGAAAAGTTATTGTTTTGGATCATTATTGAAAAGTTATTGTTTTGGATCATTACTGAAAAGTTATTGTTTCGGTTCACTATTGAAAAATTGTTTTGGATCATTGCTTAAAAAATTGTTGAATCCTTTGGCTGAATTTGACTTTAGCACCTTGCCTGATTCTATTTCAAATTATGCAATTTCATTACAAATATGGATTAACAATGAAAAAAAAATAGGTGTACTTTCTACATGACTTTAACTGTATGAAACAAATCAAGTCACATTGCATTCTATATCAATATTTTAAGTCCATTTTATTGTAATTGTTCTGTTTAAATTCAACAATTGCTTCACAAAAATGCTTTTTCATCTTTTGTTTATGTGGTTATCCTGTTAAAAACAATGATGAATCAAAAATACTATAAACTGTAGAGCAAATTAGGGGGTCTGATGGCCGAGCGACTAGTGCTTTGGCTTTCTTTGGCACAGGTTTCAGGTTCGAGTTCCGGAAGTGCATGGATGTTTATAGTGGTTCAGAATCCACTATAAACCGTAGATCCCGGTCTAATTAGACTGTAGAACGTTGAGCGTAGGGCTGACAATCCTACACCGTAAAATAATAATAATAATAAAAAAAAAGCATCTGTTTCTAAATTTGCCAGTAGGCAGACGTCCTTGGCCCACCATGGGGCTGTTGCGCAAATGATGATGACGAGACAATTAGAATTAAAATGGTCGAATCAAATTCAAAGTAAAACACAGCTAATCGTAAATGATGCATCTTCTTATTCTCTCCTCCCCCTCCCCCTCCTAGTAAGTGCGAATTCTTGAGAAGGCTATTAGAAAATTGAGTGCTTCTTTATTAGAAACAACTCAACTCACTATTTTTTTTTATTAGTTTTGAAGATTGGGATGTCGTTAGATTTGTGAAGGGTGAAAATTTTAGGATACTGTCTTTCCATAAACAATCCAAGTTGATGAATAATAAGTAAGATAAATTTGTGTAGCTATTAATTTGATTTGTTGCAACTTTATTGATTTAAATTCCTCTAATTGTTTGCATCACAAAATGAAACTTGTGATCGTTATTTAAGAAGATGAAAATATTTTGTAATCTTAAAATGTTGTTCAGCATTTATTCAAAAGCATTTTAGGTGATTTGATTTCAAAGATTTTGTGAAAGTAATTTATGAAAAATAAATAAACAATTGTCACATTACATAGATGCAATCATGAATATTGCTTTGATAATATCTCCCTTATTTTTACAATTTAGTAAACTTTTTTTTTTATTGGCGTATTCTATACTGATGTGCCAACTTCGGACGATTTATTTTTATCATTTACTTTCTGAAAAAAAGTTTTTATGTTAAATACTTGGTTTGGTTCTTTAAGGCCATCTTTTGCACACTTTAATCTAATTAGACTGGGACCTATAGTTTAAATTGGATTCCGAACCACTAACATCCATCCTTGCCACCGCCAGGATTCGAGCATGATGCCTGTGGTATCTAAGGCCAGAGCGTTAGCTAGTTGGCCATTAGGCCGAATTAAATATTTCAAGAACAGATTTAACAATACAAATAGAAATTTCTATTATAATTCTTTCATAATCTGAAATTCTTAAGTCATTGCTACACATCATTACACGAAATTATGTATAGAGTGCATATTGCTTAAAATGGAAATTGTTAGCATTTTTAGGAAGGGCTCAGGACTCTATTATAATTAATTGCTCAAATAATTAATATTTTTAAATCTAAAAATATCTCTAAAATTTTGCTCAATTACCGTAAATGCAATATATTAATTTTCTTGCTATTTCTTAATTTTCCTTCTTTCAAAATTATATCACATGAATTTGTATCACTCTCATACAAAATTTATACATGCATTTCTAAAATAAATCATTTTCCCTCTTTCCTTTCAAATTTCTATTCTTAATTTTGCAAACATGACGGCTATTTTCAACAAATTCTTCAGTAAAAAAAAAAAAAAAAAAAAAATTCTTTCACACCCCCTACCTAAATTTCAAGCCTAGTGAATGTTGAAGCATGAGAATCGTCTGCGATTCTAAAAGAAAAATTACCCTTCCTGGCGTCAGACTCTGAAAGAAAAAGAAAAAAAAAGTCAAGGGGGCGTTTACTGTCCCGGCAGATGGCGCTGCTACTCCTTGATTAAGCGACACCTTTCTTTTTATGAATGACAAGAAAAAATTTGCCAAGTATTTTGAGAACGTTTTCCGAGCTCATTTATTTGTTTTTTTAAGACCGCTGTTGTTCAAATCTTACAAGTGCACGTCGTAATGTCATGTATCAATAAATCACAACCTATAAAACACGTCTAATTTTTTTTTTTTTTTTTAAACTTAAGAAGAAAAAAATTCGCTTTTAATTGAAGTCAAGCTTTTAACATGGAGCAGCATTTGTGAGATCTTTTTGGTGTTACGGCCATCCAATGAAGAATCTAGATTCATTCACAAATATAGCAAGCGATATATCGCAATGTTTTAAGGGGAAAAAAAAACATAACTTCTTTAGAAAATGTTTATAAATATCATATCGAAGATTAAATCTCAACCTGTGTAACACTTTGGTTCAAAAATAAAATAAAACTGAAGAATTACAGCTATAATAAATTTAATTAACAAAATTAGTAATAGTTTTAGTAGATAAATATGAAGAATTTCAGATAAACATCGGAAATCAATTACAGATAATATATTGTTATCAATATTATATGATTTATAAACCGTAATGACTTAATTTTTTTAATTTTATTTATATATGAATATGTCGTTGTGTTTTGACTTGGAGATTTTTGATAAAGCTATCCTCAGGGGACATTCTAATTACTTTCTTTTGAGTTGTTATAAGTATTTCTTTTTTACTTTTACTGATTTCCTGGTCAATTTGTTTCTTCTTTTGTCACTTTGTATTGTATGTTTAAAAATATTTGTGTTCTGCTAAAACAATTCTATCCTTTCACTAGTTTCATGTTTGTCTTAGGAATTTCAGTTTCATTGTTGCAATGTCATTTTGAGAGATCTGGATATTAGGCCCTTGAGGGGTTTTGTATAGCGAATTTTATTTGGTTGACACAATGCACTTATGCCAACTTTTTTTCTAATCCTTAATGCATGCTAAAAAGTTATTTGCAGGGATGGACTTCAAAGCGCCCTGCGATTCACGTTGAATCTCTTCAATCGATTCAAAACGGTGTCCCTGTTGTGGTCTTTTGAGTTCAGGAAATAGCCAGAAGTCGCACAGTGGTTGTGGAACGATATGGGTTTCATTTTTGGTGAAAAAGTCACGAAGAATCAATACAGTGTGAGCTGGCGTATTCAATGTTTTTGGTACCAATCGAGATTTGATGCGTTTGAGGCCCAAACTGGAATTGACCGATCCTTTTGAAATTCAAACATCATCAGCAAGGTCTCTAATTATAAATCGACGGTTTGCAAGCACCAAATCTTTAATTTTTTGGACATGAGCTTCGTCGGTTGAGGGTCGACCAGAGGGCTCTTCGTCTTCAACGCGTTCTCTGCCTTCTTTGAACTGTTTATACCACTTCTAAATATTTCTTTCCGATATAGGAATGCTCACCTAATGCCTTCGGCTACATTCAATATGTTTCCGCAAACAAAATTGAATGCAAGTTCTTTGCTCAATTAATTCAGACATTTCAAAAATCGCCGGAATCGGTTTTAGCGTCTCACAAAGCCAAGCGTAACTCAAACACTAATGAATATTTTGACGTCATATTTTACACAGATGTCAAGGATAGTGTAAAAAAAGAAAAAGAAATTGAAATTCCATAAGTGCCTGGAATTTTAAATTGGTCTTACTTTTTTGGACACAGTAGTATGTTTATAAATATTTATGTTCTGCTAATGCAGTTCTAGCTGTCCACTCTTTTGATATTTGTGTTTGTCTTATGATTTTCTGTTTCGTTGTTGTTGGTTTTTTGTGTGTGTGGGGTCTGAATATTAGACACTTTATGGTTTTTGTATAGCGAATGCTATTATGGTTTTGTTATAAAATTTTATTGTTTAGTGAATACTGTTGTATTTTGTTGTACGAAATGGTGATGTATTTGATTCATTCAATGTTAGTATTCCTTTGATTTTTGAACAGAAATATTTATATATATATATATATATAATCTATATCGATGCATATTTTGTGAGAGTTACAGTGAATACATAATCCCGCAGCCTACACAAAGTTGTACATCCATAGGTTATTAAAACAAAACCCACCTGCAATAATAAAGACTAATATGGTAATTATGTCAATTGCTACAATACCGCAAACAGACAGTCTTCTTCACGCCGTCGATTTACTGAACTGAAACACGTTGCAGAAAGTGGAAAGCAAAACATGTGCTATGTCAGCTTTTGCAAAAGGGGGGAATTGCAACGTGTTCGGGGCTGTCATCATTTCAGATAAGGCACAGCTTTGAGCGTAAACAGGTGCCTCAGTCATTTGGGGAAAGTAGTAAAACTGAAACTTTACAACCAAAAATCCTTGGAAGGCCCCACTTTTCGTAAGATACCGTATAAAATAGTGCTTGATTTTCAAGCAACAGGTACTTTCTTATCGTAGGCATTGATAGTTGTTTTAGTTGCGGCTCATTTTTGGATCTTTTTTTTTTCCTGAAAGTAAGAAAAGTCATCAAAAGGTTATTCAGATTTGCTTTTTTCTTTCGTACTATAGAAAGATTTTTTCTTTTTTTCTTAGAAGGTTTTTGAAGTTTATTTCAACAATAAATTAGTTTATTTAAAAAAAAAATAATATAAAATTTTTTTTTTAAAGTCAATTCCTACTTTTTTTTACTAAATTTTAGAAAGTCCTTTATAAATAATTTTCATTCATTTTTTTAAGTTTATCTGGCACCATCTATTGGTAGTATATGCAACTTAAATCTAAAAAAAAACTAAAATTAATTAATTAAATTTTATTAATGAATTAATATTCGAAAAAACTGTATTAACATCAAGTGTCATCCCCTACAAGTTAAAAATAATGTATTTGAGCTTGAGTGGATGAATAAAAAGTATTTTATGAAAGTTTGAAAATTTGAACAAGATATACATAGGGAGAGTGTGAGCTAATAGAAGGAATTTAATAGTCACTAAACGAACTACTTTATTTTAATATATTCTAGAGCCAGGGATGGCCAACCCAAGTGATCTTGCGGGCCACTTTACAAATGCATCATAACTCAGCGGGCCGCATATAAAATTATATATCCCCATTTTAGATTTAGACTATATACCCACTACAGACAGAGACTACTATAGACTATAGACATTTTTATATTCATATTACAACCTGCTATATTAGATGTTCCAAGATGCGCGCATCATGAATTCGCAGAATAAAATTTAATTATTCTGTGAACTCAGAAATAAAACAGGCAATATCTGTCATATATTCATAATATTATTATTAAAGAATATTATTTTAAAATCAAAGTTAATTATTTCTCATAATTTCGACAGTTCATTTTTGAATATATGGACGCACACATAATGTATTTTATTAATACATTGGTTTTCACTACTTTGGCCATGATAAAATAAATATATTTTGTGTGATAAATCTCACGGGTCGGAGAAATGTTCAAAGTGGGCCGTGGTTTGGCCACCCCTGTTCTAGAGAATTAAAATTATTGTTCTTGGTTGAATTTATTGTTATGTTTAATATATTAATTATATAAGTTTTCAAAATGTAATCATTTTTTTTTTTTTTAAATATTTTAAAAGGGAAATATTGAAAGATAAATTTATTTAAATGTGAAATATTTGATTAATAAAAGAGATTAAGGGAAAAAATATTTTTTTCCCTTTTGTAATCTGTTAAAAATAGATTTCAAAACAATATGGATAGGGAAAAATAAAAATAATAATTAAGAGTTATTCTGTAACTTATTTGAAAATTGTTTTTTTTTAAACTTCCCTTTATTAAACTCAAAGAAAATTGAATTTGTTTAAAAAATCTATTTTCAAAGAGTTGTTACTAGACACAAGTTATTTTAATTATTATTTGAAATTATTTTGAATACAAAAAAATTGTTTGCATAAAGAATCGAAATTCTGTTTTTTTTTTAAATTTTTTCTAAGAACGCATAAAATAGAAACGAAAACAAGACTGGCATAAAAACTAATACTTACAAAATTAAAATAATGGAATATAATCATGTAATCAAAAAATATTTTTCTCCGGGTGTTGTTTAAAAATATAATTGTTCATACTTTCAATCTTAATGATAAATTTTATATCTTAAAAGAGTTTGTGTCATCTCAAGATTAAAATCTTAAACAAGAACATATTTTTAATAATGAAGCCAATACAATTTAAAGATGATGTAAAATAATATTTAAGATAGAAATAAAATAATGATATTTGAAATAGAATAAAATTCGGAATTTTTGTTCGAAATTTTTATAAATGTATTTGAAGATTTTATTCCTGTCTTTTTAGTAAATGAGGTTAATTATGGAAATGCTCAAACGCAACTTCAATTGTTATGAAATGATAAATTTATAATATTCGTATGCAATGTTAAAAAATTTTCTCTTATAAAATTGTTAAATTATGTAAATCAAAGTAAGTTATATAAATTAAAGTTTTGTTATTTATTTATTCTGAATGGAATCAATGAATATGAAATTTAAAAAAAGAAATTACTGAAAATTTTTTTAGCTATTCATAATTTAGTATTATAAAGAGAGAAATTTTTTTTATATATCTTTTACATATATTTTATATTTATAAAATAATAAAATAACCAAACTGGTTGGTTGTATCTGTAAATTTAAAATGATTTAGAACGTCTGTTTTCTTAGATCTATTATATAAGAAACTCTTCAAAAAAAATGTAATTTTTTTCTACTTTTAAAATGGCAACAAAGGATTTTTTTTTTTTTTTTTGAACTTACAAATAAAACATTTTATTGATGTTTTTATTTATGTATTTTCAAATTTCTGTTAATGTTGGAATCCTTTATTATTATTATTATTATTATTATTATTATTATTTTTTTTTTTTTTGTCAAAACTGAAAACATTTACGAGAACATTATTTATCAATGCCTGCATTATCATTATGAAAAGAAGACATTTATATGAAATTTAAATAATCTTTATTCATTTTTTAATAAATAAGTTACAGGTTTGTAGTATTTAAAAAGAACATTTTTACTATTCTTTCTACTTTTTCTACTATTCTTACTACTTCTTTTTACTAACTACTATTCTTTTACTTCTTACTACTAAGACTACTTTTTCTTTTTTTTCTATTAAGACAAAATAAGAAAGAAATGAGGGAAAAAATGAAAATAAAATTAATAAAAAAATGAAAAAAACTGCAAGTATAATAAGTATTTAGAATTTATACTATATTTAATACTGATCCACTACTACAGGTGGACCGGTCTATTTCTTTCTACTTTTTCTATGGATCCAATGAACTAAAATAATATTTAAAATAGTTCCATTTCATAAATCATTATTTTATTTCTAAATTCTGAATTTTTATATTCATTATTATCTAAATTTGAATATTTTATTCCTGTCTTTTCAAATGATGTTAATTATGCAAATGTTCAAATGCAAATGTTCAAATGCAAATTCAAATGTTGTGATATGGAAAGATTTTATTCGTTTCTCCATAAACTACTACTGATCAGAGTCGTTTATGTATTTATATTTCATATAAAATTGAAACAGCTTTGTCGAAAATTTCATATAAATATCACAAATTAACAAATTTGTAAGCATTCAAAGATATAAAAAGAAAATATTAAATAATTAGAATTTCCAATTAATCAATGACTACATAATACATTTTATATATGTGAATGAGGAAATACGAAGCAATAAATTTCACGAAATTGAAAAGGAATAGCAACGCCCTTTTTGTATTGTTTGTTTAATATTCAGTTTCCATAATGAGTGATTTCTTTCTTGTTGTTGCAGTAGTCAAGAGAGCCAGCAGGGTAGCTTGTCCAGTCCAGAGACTCAAGGTGATAGTGGACAGACCTCGCCGCATTCTTTAGCCTCCGAGTCTCCCAGCTTACCACCCACTCTCACTACAAATGGTAAGATTCCCAACAAATGTCTTTTCTTTTATTTTGAGTTCTCTCGAAATGTATTCTATAAAGTAGGTAAAAGTCTAGGTCTGTTATTCCTTTTTGGCAATGATGCATTACATTGACTTTTATATGAAGAAATGTATATTAATTTTGTATAAACGAATTTACCATGGATTTGGTTATTTACCAATAATAATTCTGTAACAGATAAAAGTTAAAATATATAGTGCAATAAATTAAGTTATATAAATTAAAGTTTTGTAATTTATTTGGTTCGGAATATAATCAATGAATATGGAATTTAAAAAAGAAATTGAACATGTTCTAAATTATTCATAATTTAATACTGTAAAGAGATTTTTCTATACATCTATTATACTTATTTTATATTTATAATATATATTAAGTCTAATTTATAATATATATTAATTAATAGATTTGTAATGATTATAAATGTAATAAATTGTAATAATTAATAAGTGTAATAGACAAAATAGGTAAAAGTCTAGGCCTGTTATCCTTTTTCACAATTAACTTTTATGTAAAGCAATGTAATAAAATTGTATAGTTTAATGTATTAATTTTGTACTATCGAATTTACCTTGGATTTGATTATTATGCCAATAATAATTCTTTAATAGATAAAAGTTAAAATAAGATAGTGTAATAGATTGTGGTAGATTATAGTGTAGTAGATTATATTAATATATGTGTAATAGACGAAATAGGTAAGAATCTAGGTTTGTTATCCCTTTTTGCAATGATACAAAAAAATGAAACAATGTAACTTATGTTTGCACAAACGAATCTGGATTTGATTATTATACCAATAATAATTCTATAATAGATAATATTTTAGATATGTAATAGATAACCTATTTTGTCTGTTACATATATCTATTAATATAAAATTCTAAGTCTGTTATCCCTTTTTGCAATGATTCATTGCATTAACTTTTATATGAAACAAAGTACATTAATTTTGTTCAAACGAATTTACGATGGATTTGATTATTATGCCAATGCTTCCTGTTTAACAGGTCAACAATTCTCTGAACGAAATTTAAATTTCATGAAACTAAGGAAGAAAATTTCCATGGACAATCTTCATGGATAAGGAGAATTTTCTAATTATAAATTATTTTTAATCTTAAAGCTACATATGAAGGATTCTATTTTAGTATTCCCTTATATTGTCCTTAACAGGGCAAAATTCTGGACAGGACAGAAATTTTAAATTAAAAAAAAATAACCATTAATGTTTGATATTGATTCTTAAAGAGTTTGTTACTATTCAAACTTTGCAAAACCAATTGAACTCTCAATGGTATCAATGAATGTCTCATTTTAATTATCGCCTTTTTTTTTCCGCCTCTACTATTTTTTTTCGAAACTTTCAATGGAGTCTATCAGTATATCGTATAATTTGAGATTTGCAAATGAGTTTTATGATTCTGACTTGGTTTTTTTGTGACTACATATTGATGCAGATTTTTGAATAATAATTTTAAGAAATCCTATAATAAGAATCTATTACATGTTCTGTAGGTGTCCTAGGTCCTATGGCAAGTCCCAATGATTCGCCGTCATATAATTCTACATCCGCATGGGGAATGTGTGGGAATGAGGCACCAGGTAAGGATTGGATTGATGAACTTTTAAAGAATTCGGTCTTCTTTGACTGCCTTTATTACTTCTTTCTTGATTTTATTCATTTTTTTTAATCTATAACTTCTACAATATTCCTTCTTTAAATTTTTTACATTTATATTTAAAAATTAATAGAATATTGTAGTGTACACATTATCACAAGAATAATCAATTTTAGGACAGCATTTCATGCTTCTTTGTAAATGAGTTAGAATAAACTTCATAAACTAGTTAAAAAAATGTATTTAATTTTTAAAATCTGTTTTATTTTTACTTGCATGCACACACACACACACACACACACACACACACACACACACACACACACACACACACACACTGTATATTTTGAGAGTTATTTGCTGTCCTGTTTTTTTTTTTTTTTGGGTGATGATCCTCATATGCCACTCTTCCCCCCATCCCTTTTAATGTAACGCCATGCTGAGTTTTGTTTTTCATATTCACTAACATTATAGTAATAAATTTATTTATTCATTATTTAAGAATTTATATACAAAAAATTAATTATCCCTTCCTTTTCATTTTTTTTTTTTTTTTTTTACCGTAGCGCCTCATTAAATATTTCAGGCTTTATCTTTTGGAGAAAAAAATTATAAAAAATTCTGTTAGATTATACTTTTTTTTTTCTTGTTAATCTTCTGACATAATCGATATTGCAAGATCCTACTATTTACTGTACTATTCATCTTATTTAAATCCTAATACTAGTATGAAAAAATTAAATAAACGTTATAGGAATAGATAAATATTGAATATAATTTTAGATTAAAAAAACGCTTATTAATTGTATTTAAAAATAATATAACTATGCTAACAGTACCATTATGAGTTTGAAAATTTATAACCAAATGTAAATGTAACCAAATTTTATGTCTGCTGGTTTTACTGCTACCCTGTGTTAATATTATTTTTCTCATTTAAAATTATCAAGATAAAGATTACAAAAATATTTTATATAATCTTTTAATTATGATCTTATTTTTAACTAAGTTTATTATGTGAAAATACTTTAACTGTAGTAATTTGTAACAGTAAATTAATTATGGTAATTATTTTTTTTTGGAGTAAAAGTCGAGCATTTATCAGCACCAGATGCTTCTCATCTTGATTCCGGATATCCTACAACAGATTCATTAGCAAATTATACAGGTAAGACACCTGCCCAAACCACCAATCGAATTAATTTGAGAAATAATAATTATAGATATAGCATTATTTAAATTAAAAGCTCAAAATGTAAAATTAACAAGAATTAAAACAAGGTTAAAAATTAAGAACTTTTCAATCGAATTTTAAAACAAATGAAATATACTATTATTTAGTACAATAAAAATTATAATAAATTTAAGTTATACCATAATATTTATATAATATAATACAATAAGGTTTAATTAATTAATTTTTCAGGCGAAATCAGTCCAGGCAAAGGAGCATCAGCCCTGGATTTCACAGGTTCCTATCCAGCATCCTATTACAGCAGGTGAGAGATAGCATTGAAACCTATTTCAAATGTGTATAATTTTTTCTTAAAAAATTTCCATAAATCGTGTGGTATGCAATGGTTAAGTATATGTATGTGATTACCTAAGCGTTCAAAAGGAATTCTCTAAAAAAATAAATAAAATAAAATAAAAAAAATAGAAAATAATAAAAAATGAAATAAGAAATAAGTAGAAAATAAAAAATTAAATTAAAAATAAATAGAAAATAAAAAAATAAAATAAAGAATAATAAAATAGAAAATAAAAAGTATATAAAAATATATAAAAAAGAATAATAAATAAATAAAAAAATATTAGCTTTCAAAAGGAATTCTCTAAAAAAATAAATAAAATAAAATAAAAAAAATAGAAAATAATAAAAAATAAAATAAGAAATAAAGTAGAAAATAAAAAAAAATAAAAATAATAAAATAGAAAATAAAAAATAGAAAAATATATAAAAAAAAGAATAATAAATAAATAAAAAAATATAAAAAAAAAAAAAAAAAAAATAAATGAATATAAAAAAAAAAAAAAAATAAATAAAAACTATAAAAAAGATAAATATTATAAAAAAACAATAATAAATAAATATAAAAAAACAATAATAAATAAAAAATAAATATATAAAAAAAAACCGAATTGCTCCTTAATAAATAAACAGATAATTGATTCTTCGATATTAACAATTCCTCTGATTCTTGATTAACAATTCCTCTACATCTCGTATTCTTGACTTTTTTTTTTTTTTTTTTTTTTTTTAACGTACTGAAACAATGGTATTAACACATCTGTAAATTGTTTTCCTGGAAACGAATTATTTAATCTAAACAAATGTTTTCTGTTTATGAAAATGGGATGAACGAGAATAACAAAATTATTCTTTTACGGCTTTTTTTTTTATAAATCATATTTAAAATGAGTAGACTTTTTTTAAACAGTTGGATTGAATTAGAGGAAAAAAAATATCATTAGTAATAAGTGTGTATCCAGTAGTTAATGATACAATCATATATTCAGTTGTTAATGATTGCATCCACTAGTATAACAACTTCAATTTTTGGAATACTAGAAAATTCATCAATGAGTTCAACAATGAGAATAATAATACTGCTCTAGTACATAAGAGCAGTTACGAAAGAATTTAATGTGCTTACGATAAGAATTTAAATAATTATTTTGAAATTTTAATATTTCTTTTTATTTATTAATATTATGTATTATAAATTAGATGTTAACCTAAAATTCAGTATTCAGTCTTGCCATATTATTTTTATTTTCAGCAGCATGCAGGCATATCAGCAATTTGGCGCTCAAAACCCTGCATATTCGATGCAAGCGGCATCGAACTTTTACAATCAGGCAAGCCAAGCCACCGCCTACAACGTTCTTTCTCAATCTTACGGTGTCACAGGTGAGTGTAAAGCATCAAATCTAATAAGCATCAACTGTGGAAATTCTAACCACAAATTGCAACCTTGTAGCAATATTTAATGCAATCTTTATTCTGTTTTCTTTTAACTGGCTACCCAGAGTATATTCGTATCTCGTATTTGTACCTTTTGATAAACACAACTTAATTTGTTCAAAAATTGATTTTTTTATTCTAGACTAAACTGGGTATTGTGGATTATCTTGTATTAATCTAAAACAAACTTGAGTTCACTCATATCGTATGTCTGTCAACAGTCATACTAACTTACCAATAATCATCATAATAACTTACCGACAATGATCCTAATAACTTACCGACAATGATCATACTAATTTTCCAATAGCCATCGTACTAATTTTCCAATAGCCATCGTACTAACTTACCAATAGTCATCGTACTAACTTGCCAATAGTCATCGTACTAACTTGCCAATAGTCATCGTACTAACTTGCCAATAGTCATCGTACTAACTTGCCAATAGTCATCGTACTAACTTGCCAATAGTCATCGTACTAATTTACGACCAGTGAACTTACCATTAGTCATCACACTAACTTACCATTAGTCATCACGCTAACTTACCATTAGTAATCACACTAACTTACCATTAGTCATCACGCTAACTTACCATTAGTAATCACACTAACTTACCATTAGTCATCACACTAACTTACCATTAGTCATCACACTAACTTACCAACAGTCTTCATCCTAACTACTAGCAGTCATTCATACTAACCAACAGTCTTCATCCTAACTACTAGCAGTCATTCATACTAACCAACAGTCTTCATCCTAACTACTAGCAGTCATTCATACTAACCAACAGTCTTCATCCTAACTACTAGCAGTCATCATACTAACCAACAGTCATCAATCATGCTAACCAACAGCCCTCATACTAACTTACCAATAGTCATCAAACTAACTTACCAACAGTATTCATAATTCACTTTTATGATAAAAAAAATAAATCACAGGGAATAAAGCATGATTTTAATAATGATTATTTTTAATTTTAGTAAAATAAAAAAATTTAATTAAAACGTATTTGAAGCGGGGGGGGATGATCCATTTGGGGATTAAATCCAATTCTCCAGCCTTTCAAAACTTTAATTGAATTCTTAAATGTAAACGATAGCTATGCCAAATTAAAATCCCCCTCCCCCTTTTCGGAATTCTTTAGAAAGGGGAATATATGAGATGAACGAATTTCCTTCAATGTTCCATTAGGGTGAGGGGGGTGGGGGTGGAATTAATCAAAATATTAAATAAGAAGAAGCTCCATTGAAATTTTTTTTTATCTAAACCCGACAAAATAAGGGTGGGTCACATCTTTTCATAAAAAGTGGGCTAAAATGATTTGGAGTTGACATATTTCTTTTAAAACTTTGTGACCTAAAAGAATACAATAGCCTGATTTTTAGAGGGCACCACACCTCATATCCTAGGTTCTTTTGTTAACCAGTTGGATCGGTTAGGGTCTTAATTCTTTTTTATTTGAAATCGGAATATCCATTGATAAATGTCATTTCAATTCCTGCGTACGCAAAATTTGTGAGGCTACCTAAAATACTGATTGCAATATTTTGAGGAATTGAGATTAGTAAGCAACCCCATTTTGTGCTAATGTTTTAATTAATTTAAGATGTGGAGGTGTTGTGGCTCTTAAAGCCACCTAGGAACTCCGAAATAGGTACGCCCGTTGCCCCGAGATTAGTTCTTATAATTTGCAATTGTGCCGTACGCTAAGTACAGAATTAGATAAACAAGAAGAAACAAAAAATCCAATCCTTTCTGTTCTTTCCAAAATGGTTAACTTTCCATTATGGTGCTAAAAATATAATTCATAATAAAATTTCATATCTTCAATATTTAATTACATCTTAAAATCATTTATATTCTGTATTTGCTTGTCTTAAATTTTATCCTACTGTTTGTAACTTGTTTTAAAGGAACGTAATCAACATCAGATTTTCTTTGATTGGTTGTCAATGATCTGTTATCATTTAATTTAAAAACAAAATAACATATTTTTATATAAATCGGTTCCTTAATTGCATTGTTTGATGGGAAAATTTTAATATTTTTGAAGTGAATAATAATAATAAATGCATAAGGAACTCTTAGAACATCTTAAGTCAAAAAAATTCTCAAATATTTTTTTAATAATTTGCCAAAACGAGATGAACAAAAAGATTAAATATTTAGCATCGATTGAAAATATTTAATATAGATGTTAGCTAGAATGTTAAAGTAAATAATACATAAATATTAAATATTCTAATACGATTTCTTAAATTTAAACTATTCGAAACTTAATTTCGAACTAAATTTATTAAGTAAACTGGCGCAACATCCTGCTAATAAGGTATTAAAAATAAAATTACTTACATTCGTATTGCAATTGCTATGAAAACTTCTTAATTTAATATGTTGATGGCTAAGTTATATCACAACAAGTAATAGTTTAAATTTCAGAAAGTGTTTTACAATATTTAATATTTATGTAGTATTTGCTTTAACATTCTGGCTGACATCAGTATTAAATATTCTCAATCGATACTAAATATTTAATCTTTTTTGTTCATTTCGTTTTGGTAAATTATTAAAAATATTTGAAAATTTTTTTTAACTAAAAGTGTTCTAAGAGAGTTCCTTATGCATTTTTTTTATTCACCAAAACAATATTAAAATTGTCTCATCGAACAATACAAATAAAGAACAGATTTATAAATTAATGACAGATAATTGTAGGTGAAACTGATTGTAATTAAGAATACATATAATACTTAACTGACATAATGAAGATATTAATCTTAGTTGTGTTATTTCAGGTGGCCGTGGCCTAAGCCATCAGAACAGTAAAACAAACAACAGTTCACTAACCCAAAGTGCGTATTTAAACCCTTACAGCACGCACTTTCCAGCCGGAAATGGGACACAGTCAGCTCAAAATCCGTACACATATGGTAAGTATTTAACCCCTTCTCTCACCCCCTATCGTTTCTGTTTCTTAATACGCTATAAGATTTTGATCAAAAACTTTTCTAAAACGAAGGGGTCACCGATGATTATCAGAAGTGTTCAATGATTTAAAAAAATACTTGCCTTGGAATGAAGCTAAGCTTGTCAATAAGGGTGCAACAGCGTATTATCAGCGATTATTTTTAATATTAGCATGTTTGGGGATCATGGAATGGAGGAAAAATACATTATAAGTTTATAGTAGAACGCAATGCAACTTAGTATAATTGCTTTCATATTAATTCTATATAGGGCAATAGTTCTCAAACTTTTTGATGTCGGGGCTCATTAAAAACTTACAATAATTGTAGGAGACCATATACAATTATTGTAAGTTTCCATCGTGACTTGGATCGTCCTCTTTGTGGCTTTGCCAAAACGATCCTTTTTACAGGGTTTAAATAATTCGGAATATATCACACATTTTAAAAACACATCTTTATTTTAATGGACATAAAGTATTTTATGAATGCTATTGTAACTAATTAGTATATATTTTTCATCATTGGTAATTGAATCCTATGGTTAATGTCTACTATGTTTGTTCACATTAACAATTATTATCATCTTTTTCTTTAAATGAGGAGAGAATATTCCCCATACTTTCACCATTGGTAACTGAATCCTATTGTTAATGTCTACTGTGTTTGGAATTCATCTACTTCACATTAACGATTATTATCACCTTTTTCTTTAAATAATGAGAGAATATTTAATCGAGAAAAAAAATTAAAACCTTTGAAATTCTTCATTTCACTCAATCCTGATTTTAGCTGAATATATTTTTTTCTTGGAATTTCTTTTTTCATTCTCCCATACTTTTAAGAACTGGCTGCGCAACTTTTTTCTAATCTATGCAAAATCGTAATCAGCTGTCAGGGCAGAATTGCAGTTTTGTGTATCATTAGTGGTAGTTTGTATTTCAATAATCTGTTATCAGTCGGTGATCATGCAGCGAGGCGATCGAATTCCTCTTTCCTCACTGCTTCTTGAAATGATATATTGTTTGGAGCTTTTAAAACGAACGAGGTGACGAATTGCTTTGACATAACAAAGCATTTTCGGCATGCTTCGTTAACTTCGCCTCGTACGATTAAGTTGTGTGGTGGCTTTTTCTTTTTTTTATTTATTTATTTAAATTAATTTCGCAGGTATTTTGACGAGTTGGGTTGTTTATTTCACCTTCGGAATGTTTAGTAATGAAGATTTTGCCATGACCTCTTGAAAATATTCTTCTTTTACAATGTTTTATTAATTTAAGTAAATTAGATTTTTTTTTTTTTTAAATAATTGAACTGAAAAGGAATGTGCGAATAAATTTTCCACTGTTGATATATTGTCTTTTTTGGAAGTATATAGAATAACGTTGTTTATTTATATAGAATATTTAACGTTTGCATATTTGTATAGAACGTTGCTTATTTATATAGAATATTTGCTTATTTGTAAAAGAATATTTAACGTTGCTTATTTATATAGAATAACGTTGCTTTTAAAATTGGAAATGTATAGAATAACGTTGCTTGTTTATAAGTAATATTTAATTATTGATATATTTTACTTTTGCATATTTATATAGAATAACGTTGCTTATTTATACAGAATATTTAATTATTTATATAGAATATTTAATGTTTGCATATTTATATAGAAGAACGTTGCTTGTTTATATAGAATATTTAATTATTTATAACGAATATCTAACATTTGTATATTTATATCTAATAACGTTTGCATATTTATACAGAATAACGTTGCCTTTAAAATTTGGAAATATTTGATTCCGGTTATCTTTAAAAATTAGTGTTCAAATAAGTTTTTCATTGTTGATATATTACCTTTTTTAGGAAATATGTAGAATAACGTTGCTTATTTACATAGAATATTTAATTACTTATATAGAATATTTACCGTTTGCATATTTATATAGAATAACGTTGCATTTAAAACTTGGCAATATTTGTGATTTCGGTTATCATTGGAAATGAATGCTCAAATAAGTTTTATAAGATAGAATTTCCCATCTTTTTCTTTTATTAAAAATAATGCTTAAATAATTGCAAAACTCTTCGTTAATTATATATTTTATGTATTTGCATTACTTTACTATGAATATTCTATATTTTAAATATTAGAAGTAATATTTAAAATATAGAATATTCATTTATAATTATTTATTAATTCTTATTATAATTATTTTATTCATTTATATAATAATGAAATTTAATGTAGCTAATCTTAATAGTAACGGACCTCAAATTAAATGAAATATTATTTGAAAGCAGTTAAATTGCAGATGTGCATAACACAATTACTCATTTTTTCATTGTGGATGTCGACTGACAAAAATTGGCTTGGTTTGGTTTGTCACTATATGGTCACTTTGGGTACACTTTTAGGCTAATTGCACCGGAACCTAAAGTTTAAAGTGGATTCCGAATCACTCATAAACATCCATGCCTCCGCCAGAATTCGAACCTGAAGTCTTTGGTACCAAAGGGCAGAGCGCTAGCCAATTGGCCATTTGGCCGACTGACAAAGAAAAAAATGTGATACAATCAATTACTAGATCTAGGCTGTATAATTTTTGTGTATTTTAAATCTTTATTTCTTAATGTATTATAAAACTATCATGCTTATAAAAGGAAATACATTTTTATTCTCCTTAAAGATTGGATGAATTATAAACATCTACTCATAACGTTTTATTTCCATTTGCTTTTACGCTAAAAACATAATAAAAAATTGCTAACATTCGAGTTATATATCATTATCTTTTCAAATATTAATAAATGAGCATGTAAGTAAGAAAACCTAGAAGAAAAAAACCCCCAAAACGCGCTATTTCATTCATAAAACGTAGTAAAATTGCAGCAAAGCGACGCTTCTATTAGTTCCAGCTAATTAAGCCTACTTTGGGGGGGGGAAGAAAGGAAAAATAGCATAAAAAATGTGTGGTTCTTGCCACGACAGCGACTTTCAAAAGTTAGGCGTGAAACCCGACTGATGAATTGCAGCCAGAGAGAGCGAGAATGTTTACTGCAATTTCAAAAATGACACGGATTTATCTCTAAACGTGCCGCTTCTCTGTTTATTTCTGCGTGCGCGTATTTCTCAAAGAAAAAGCGTTTTGGGCGCAATTGTGACTCTCCTGTTGGCGACTGTCTCTACTTTATGCGATTCATCTATCATGTTCTTGTCTTTTAATACACAAATGCAGCTTTTTTTATATAGTTTTCGATTGCGCTTTTACATAAAGCTGAAATTGGTTGTGTTCTGTGCAATTTGTCATTATCTTTTTAGGACTTAATAATCATTATAATCAGTTTCTTAACTTTCATAATTTTCACTTGCATTTTTACATAAAGCTGAAATTGTTATCCTTTTAAAATTTAATAATGACTATAATAAGTTTCTTAACTTTTATAGAATTTCAATTTCATTGTTACATAAAGCTAAAATTAGTTGTGTTCTATGTAATTTGTCATTATCCTTTTAGAACTTAACATTGGCATTAATAAGTTTCTTAACTTTTTTATTTTCTTTAAACTGTTATTTTTGATACAATTTTTTAATACCTTTTTCATTCATATTAAATTATATTATTCATAATAATAATTTTTTTATTTTACTTTTCCTTTCCTTTTTCTAAATCAATCGATTAATCATCCTTCTTCTTCATTGGTGCAACAGCCCCAAAGGGGAAATAAGTCTGCCTACTGGAAGATTTCAAGACAGGAGTTGTTTTCTTTTTACGGTGTTAGCTTTAGCTAGAGTTTTGCTGGTTTCAATCTTTTTCTTTTCACTGTTGTTAGCTTTACGCCCAACTCTCTACAGTCATATTAGACCATTCCCTGAATGGGCGAATGTCTAGCGCTCGGTGACACAGGTTCTGGGCTTGAGTCCCGGCGGTGCCATGGATGTTTGTAGTGCTTCTGAATACACTTAGGAACTGTAGGTCCTGGTCTCACGTGACTGTAGAGTGTCAGAGAGTCTAATCAGACTTTTCACCCACATCATTCCCAAACTGTAAAGGGGCAACTCAGCTCTAGGCACAGTGATGTGGTGGGGTGTAGCAGTAGTAGTAGTCTTATTAGCCGGGACCTACTGTTTAAAGTGGATTCCAAACCACTACAAACATCCATGACATCATTTCTGATTCATAATTAGATCTGACGTTTTTTAAATGACTTATGTCACAATTCAACTGCCATGATTTTCATTGGTAATTCATTCCAGTCCAGTAAATCTATTATTAGTATCAAAAATCCACTTGAAAGAGCCTGACCCTCAATTTTATTTAAAGCAACTACTTCAATGAATGTAGTAAACAGTTTTATGACAAATGATTATATCTCTTCCTTTAAAATAGATTACTTTATCTGTTTCTTGAATGAATGTTTGTTAAATTGCATTAAAAAAAAAGAATCAAAACAGTCAATGCAAACGAAATGGAAATGATAATGTCATTTCGGGCGATTTGCTGATCGCTCATGCGTGTTAGTTTTCCTACTATTCAATGAATGAATGAATGAATGAATGATGTAATGTTTTTTAATGTTTTATATTGAGGTATAGTTAAGAATTACTCTTAGAAATTTCATTTAATTACGAAAGTCCTAATAAACAAAAAAAATCTTTTAATTCATCTTTGATTATAATAATAGAATCTTCAAGTATTCTTTAAATATTGTCTAGTGTTAAATATTAGTGTTGTTCAATTCTGTGAAAAATATTTATTCCACAATTTTTCATTATATTTTGTTTTTCTCCTTGATTTTAAGATATGACAGCTAAAATCTACGTAATGCAGCTAAAGTCTGAAAGTCACTTTTTTTTTTTTTTTTTTTATTTCATACAATTTATTATACAATTACGGATAGTAATGATTTGTTATAATTCAGGAAAAATGAATTGTCACTGAATTTTTCAATAATTTTCAGAATAATTAAATCTTTAACATATTTTTAAGAATTTTAAGAAAGCAACACCTAAATTTCGATGTTTTGTCTTTCAGGCAGCGCTTACTCTGCGAGCGGTTTCCCGAGCAACGCTACAAATGCACAATCATATTCCTCGCAACAGGTAAGAATTCATTATTATATTTTTAAATCTTTCATTTTAGTTTTCTAATTGCAGTTTAATAAATAACGTATTAAAACGTTGAGTTTAATAAATAATGTATTAAAACGCTAAGTTTGATAATTAACGTATTTTTTAAATAATTCCAGGGCGTCGACTACAGCTCTTACGGCGGTTACAGTCAGAGTGGTTACCCCTACTACCCCACCCAAGGCTACCCTTACATCCCGCCAACCAATAGCGCCTCCCCTTTGGGGTTAGCGACTCCAACCAACGTACCCACCACAGCAACCTATCAGTTATCACAGCTCCCACCATGTTCCACGACAGGTGAGTGAAACATCATTAAGGTGGCTACTAAAATCTCGCGTATTACGACACCAGCCAATTGGAAACCTGAGTGGACAGAAGATCGCGTTTTTGATTGGCTGGAATTCTACGACTTGATATTTTAGTATTGAGTTGAAACCCACCTTACAAGGTCAGCTCTAAGATAAAAGAATTTTCAGATGATGTCTGATAATATTCGTTTTAATATTTATTCTTTACTAATTATTTGTGTTCTGGCCTTTGGTACCATAGGCTTCAGGTTCAAATTTTGGTGGTGGCATGGCTGTTTGTGAGTGGTTCGGAATCCCCGTTAAACTGTAGTTCCCGGTCTAATTAGCGCAAAGCGTGCATAAAATGACCGTAGAGCGACAAACTAAACCATAAAAAATGTGATTAGATTTTGACATTGTTGTTCAAGAAGCTCAAAAGTAAAAAATTTTTTGCCCTTCCAAAAAAGTCCATTCCCCCCCTCCCCCATAAAAACATTTATAATTTTTCTTTACATAATTTTTTCTGGTAAGATCCCTTGCAACCTCAGCGACATAAATAAACGTAAATAAGGAAGAAGAAGAAAAAAAAAATTAGAACAATAAAGGCCTTTATCAGAACTTATTTACAGAAGCTGGGAAAAAATCAAGCGTTTCAAAAATTTCACATCAATTCACTCAGTTGATTAATGAAGTGTAAAAAAGGTGCAGACAGCTCAGCTCTTAACGTTAATCTAAATAAAAAAACTTTGAAGATAGCGTTTTATTGATGAAAAGGGGAGGACATCCCGAGGTGATAAACGCCGTGGTATGAATAGGGGGCCGACAGTGCTTCCTATAATGTGCCAAGAATTTTGTCCGCATGCTGACAATGAAGAAGATGGAATACAAGATGCAACAACTGTTCCAAAATCAACATTTCATTCATAAATTATTTTCGGGGTTTCTTGGTGAGGAGAGCATTTGCTAAATATTTATAATGGGGGAAAATTTATAACCTTGTGACTGATTTCCTGAAACCCTTAAAATATATTTTACAACCGAAACTTAAAATAATGGAACCTTAAAGTAATGGAATTCTGAAATATCTTTAATAATGGAAATTTTAAATTCATGTGCGCTTATTACTTTCATTGTCTAACGAAGGCATATTTTCAAAATATCTAGGCAGAATATATATATATATTCTTCATTAGCTCAACAACATCATGGCGATGACATTGGATTCTGGATGGGTTTGTTAGTGGTTCGGAATCCACGTTAAACAATAGGCCCTTGTCTATTTAGCCTATAAGATTGCACAAAATGACCGTAGAGCGACAACCAAACCTCTCTTCCTATCGTTGAACCATTTACATAAAATAATCCTTTTAATGATGATTCCCTCATCTCTGCTATGTACATGTCCAAGCCATCGGATCTTTTGTGTTTTGATGTATCTCACACTATTTTTAATTAGGTGTTCAATTTCTTTGTTTGATTTTCTAATCCACATATTGTCAATTCTTTGTCCAAAAATTTTTCTCAAAATTTTCCTCTCAAAGGCCCTGATGTAATCTAAGTTCTTAGCTTTTAATGTCCACGTTTCTCCAGCATACGTGACAATCGGCCTTATTAGAGTCTTATAAATCAAAAGTTTCGTTTATCGTGAAATAAATCTTGTTATACAACTTTTTATTTGCTTAAAATGGTCGGTTATCAAAATAACTATTAGAGAAAATATTTTTAGTTTATTCCGTTCAAAGTTCCTATCTATATCATACAATATTAGTGATAACATTTGATTGCGATAAAGCTATTACAAATATTTGCCAATTTTCTGGTATCCTAATTTACCTTTTGTTCTGATATAGAAGTCCCATATGTTTTGGATAACCATCACCGACATCTCAAGTGAAACTAGAGACCACCAATGGAACAAGAGAACTTTTATTTGCTTAAAATGGTCGGTTATCAAAATAAATATTAGAGAAAATATTTTTAGTTTATTCCGTTCAAAGTTCCTATCTATATCATCCAATATTAGTGATAACATTTGATTGCGATAAAGCTATTACAAATATTTGCCAATTTTCTTGTATCCTAATTTACCTTTTGTTCTGATATAGAAGTCCCATATGTTTTGGATAACCATCACCCGACATCTCAAGTGAAACTAGAGACCACCAATGGAACAAGAGAACTTTTATTTGCTTAAAATGGTCGGTTATCAAAATAAATATTAGAGAAAAATATTTTTAGTTTATTCCGTTCAAAGTTCCTATCTATATCATCCAATATTAGTGATAACATTTGATTGCGATAAAGCTATTACAAATATTTGCCAATTTTCTGGTATCCTAATTTACCTTTTGTTCTGATATAGAAGTCCCATATGTTTTGGATAACCATCACCCGACATCTCAAGTGAAACTAGAGACCACCAATGGAACAAGAGAACTTTTATTTGCTTAAAATGGTCGGTTATCAAAATAAATATTAGAGAAAATATTTTTAGTTTATTCCGTTCAAAGTTCCTATCTATATCATCCAATATTAGTGATAACATTTGATTGCGATAAAGCTATTACAAATATTTGCCAATTTTCTGGTATCCTAATTTACCTTTTGTTCTGATATAGAAGTCCCATATGTTTTGGATAACCATCACCCGACATCTCAAGTGAAACTAGAGACCACCAATGGAACAAGAGAACTTTTATTTGCTTAAAATGGTCGGTTATCAAAATAAATATTAGAGAAAATATTTTTAGTTTATTCCGTTCAAAGTTCCTATCTATATCATCCAATATTAGTGATAACATTTGATTGCGATAAAGCTATTACAAATATTTGCCAATTTTCTGGTATCCTAATTTACCTTTTGTTCTGATATAGAAGTCCCATATGTTTTGGATAACCATCACCCGACATCTCAAGTGAAACTAGAGACCACCAATGGAACAAGAGAACTTTTATTTGCTTAAAATGGTCGGTTATCAAAATAAATATTAGAGAAAATATTTTTAGTTTATTCCGTTCAAAGTTCCTATCTATATCATCCAATATTAGTGATAACATTTGATTGCGATAAAGCTATTACAAATATTTGCCAATTTTCTGGTATCCTAATTTACCTTTTGTTCTGATATAGAAGTCCCATATGTTTTGGATAACCATCACCCGACATCTCAAGTGAAACTAGAGACCACCAATGGAACAAGAGAACTTTTTATTTGCTTAAAATGGTCGGTTATCAAAATAAATATTAGAGAAAATATTTTTAGTTTATTCCGTTCAAAGTTCCTATCTATATCATCCAATATTAGTGATAACATTTGATTGCGATAAAGCTATTACAAATATTTGCCAATTTTCTGGTATCCTAATTTACCTTTTTGTTCTGATATAGAAGTCCCATATGTTTTGGATAACCATCACCCGACATCTCAAGTGAAACTAGAGACCACCAATGGAACAAGAGAACTTTTATTTGCTTAAAATGGTCGGTTATCAAAATAAATATTAGAGAAAATATTTTTAGTTTATTCCGTTCAAAGTTCCTATCTATATCATCCAATATTAGTGATAACATTTGATTGCGATAAAGCTATTACAAATATTTGCCAATTTTCTGGTATCCTAATTTACCTTTTTGTTCTGATATAGAAGTCCCATATGTTTTGGATAACCATCACCCGACATCTCAAGTGAAACTAGAGACCACCAATGGAACAAGAGAACTTTTATTTGCTTAAAATGGTCGGTTATCAAAATAAATATTAGAGAAAATATTTTTAGTTTATTCCGTTCAAAGTTCCTATCTATATCATCCAATATTAGTGATAACATTTGATTGCGATAAAGCTATTACAAATATTTGCCAATTTTCTGGTATCCTAATTTACCTTTTGTTCTGATATAGAAGTCCCATATGTTTTGGATAACCATCACCCGACATCTCAAGTGAAACTAGAGACCACCAATGGAACAAGAGAACTTTTATTTGCTTAAAATGGTCGGTTATCAAAATAAATATTAGAGAAAATATTTTTAGTTTATTCCGTTCAAAGTTCCTATCTATATCATCCAATATTAGTGATAACATTTGATTGCGATAAAGCTATTACAAATATTTGCCAATTTTCTGGTATCCTAATTTACCTTTTGTTCTGATATAGAAGTCCCATATGTTTTGGATAACCATCACCCGACATCTCAAGTGAAACTAGAGACCACCAATGGAACAAGAGAACCACTGATTAAGAAAAGTATGTATTAAAAGAAAATGTATTTTTTTTATGAAAAACAGTAATTCTCAATTTTAACCTAAAAAATTTTAAAAATTTCTATCAATTTCCAAAAAAAATTATATTTTCAATACTTCATCTATCTTAAAATATGTTAAATATGTACCTTAAATTTTATTCCTAAAGAAGTATGTAAACTTAGCTGTAAAATCTATAACATTTTGAATTCTTTTATTAAACATGCTAAAACTTTAACTGCACTCAGTTGTTTCAGTTAAATTTTTATTTAAACAATAGTTAAATCAACTGTTTATAACAAGGTTTTAAATGATAGCCCGCGGGCCATATCCAGCTCGTGACTACCATGAGTCTGGCCCTTGATAGGTACTCTAGTTTGCTTGGTGACTGATCCTGTAAGAAATACAAAATACTTTTTTAATTCAAAATAGTAATCAAACATGTTCTTTTTTATAGTTGCTGATATACTTAAACAGAAAGTATAGAATATAATTCAGTTTGTAATAATAATTAACGAATTTCACATTGTTACACTTTTCCTCTAATAATTATTTGTGGTTATATGCGAATTACGCCTGAAAATATATACAACAATGGTAAATACAATGAAAAAGTAAATACAAACAACATTTTGATTAGAGAAAGCACTTTATTTTTCCCATTTTTATTCCAATACCATTTTTTTATCCTCATTTTACAAATGTTAATATATTGACGTTACAAAAATGCTCAGTATTTGGGTGGAGTATACGAGTTTGATGGAAAATTTGAATGAAAACTGTTGTATGTTGGTACCTCGTGGTAGATGTTAGCCAGCCCATATTCTGAAATAGCCATTAAAATCCTTGGATCAAAATATCTGAAGATTTTTGGTGTATAACAAATGTATAATCTCGTCTAAAATAGAGTTGTAACGAACTTTTGTTCTTGCTTATATAAGAAAGTTTTGCGACGAATTCTCACAATTAACTTCCGTTTTAGGTGGCAAATCCGGAAAGGGTAGAGGCCGGAGACTGAACAACCCTAGTCCAGATCCCGAAAATAACCTGGAAAGGGTGTTCGTCTGGGATCTGGATGAGACTATCATCATATTCCACTCTCTCCTCACTGGTACCTACGCTAACAGATACGGAAAGGTAAGCCAATTATTGATATCAGATGCAAAAATTTTTGCATCATAGTTTCATTTATTTAAAAGATTTTAATGAAAGAGTTATTGCGTCATTAGTAGGATATTGCATTATTAACTAGCAGATATAACTCGGAGTTGACAGATTACGGAAAATAAATTGTTTTTAATTTTGGTAAAATTTGAGAAAAAAAAATACCTGCAAAATGAAAGGTTTTAGATTTTAAATAACTCGTCTTAAAAAAATATAAATTTTCTAAATAAAATATTCATTCGTATCCAAGAATTCTCAATATCTGTTTTTCACCTTTAATCCATTAGCACATATTTCTGAAATTGTAGTAATATTAGCTCGGAATATAAATTGGTTATTGTACTGATTGATTGATTACTGTGATTTTTTCTTTTTTTTTCTTTACAATAATTTCACTAGTGTCACCGATAAATTTTTTAGGCTATTTTACTTGGTGACGTGAAAATCGGATTGCAATAAAAAAGATTTTTTTTTTCGTTAAAAATAATTAATAAAAACTTTTTCTTAATATTCTGTTAAAAATTTTATAACGAAATAATAAAATGAAAAATATAAATAAAAGTGATAAATCGCCAAATATCGGTAAATAAGGCACGTTTTTATTTCTTTAGTTTATATTTTTTAAGTTACTGAAGAAGTTTTTAACGAAATAAGTTATTCGTTTTATAAAACTGAGTTGTTTCTTTTTCGAAATTGTTTTATATTTCTGATTTATGGTGTTGTCGTCCCAAAACGAAAAATATGATGTTAGTGAAAATTTTTACTGACTAACAGAAAAGTACCAAAACGTACACCAGAAATAATAATAAAATACCGTAAATAAGGAATGTTGTAAAGTTTTTTGAAATTACGGCTTATATTCGAAAATATACGGATATGTGGTATTTGTGTATATATTTATTGATAGAAAATTGTAAAAATTATTGCACACCAAAATTGTTTTTATTTATAATTTTTTTTAATAATGAAGTTGGCAGCTGAATGTTACAACTTTTAAAACAGTAAAAATGATAATTTTTTTTTCTTCAAAATTTTTAAGGTTTTTACAACATTAATTTTATCTGTGCATAACAATGACTCGTGTAACATTAGAATTTTTAATGCTTTCAGGACATTTGCAATTGTCAATTGTCAATCCAATGCGAATACCAAAACTTTTATTAAAAATTCCTATTTCAGTCCTTTCAAAACTGTAAGAAAAACAGTTGGATAAATTTTTATAATATTTAATGTAAAAGCATTTGAGTTATCCCTTCAAAGATTAAAATTTTGTCAAATATATAATTTCCTTGAAATTACATTTCAAAATATAACAATTTCCTGTTAACTATAAAATGGTTGAATATCAATCAGAGCTTTAAAAATAGAGGAAGCTATAAGTTGTCAAATATTCTAAAGTTATTAAAAGAATTCGATTTCAACAAAGAATAAATTTTTATTCTTTCAGGCTATTTTAATCTGAGAGGCTATTTATAGGTTGTTGACAGACTATATATAGATAAAACTGAATTTTAAAAAAATGTAGGCAATTGCATGTAAGCAGCTTTAAATTTTATCTTAAAAAGTTTATTTTATATTATAATTTTCCAAAATGAACTGTGAAAAAAATAAAATTTTTTTTTAAATATTTGTAATTTGTATAAAATGCAAATTTGTAATTAATGCTTACAATTTTTTTTAAATTATTATTTTTCCCAGACGTAATTTTTTTTAACTACAAAATTTAAATAATACTTTACACATGGTGTATTATTTTATTAGTGTAATGAAAAGTTAAGGAACATTACTAAATTTCTTCTATTTCATAATGGCCTATGAACTTCTAAATCTTTAACCTATAAATCACTTTAAATATTTCTGTTGAGAATATAGAGCTCTTAATTTTAATGGATTTTGTGTATTAATCATATGATTGATAAAACTTATTATTTATTTATTAATTAAAAAAACCTGAATTAGAAAAGCACTTTTATAATATGTAGAATTGAGTACAATATGGATGAAAGTTAATTGCTATAAATAAAAAAAAAATGAATTCCTTAAAAAATTTCAAACTTTGAAATACCACTGCATTTTTTTTAAAAATAAATAAATCTTTGCATTTAAAGGAAAAAAACTGCAAATACAATTATTCAATCTGAATTATTTTTATTAAAAAAAATTTTGTGTTAATCAGTCTCGGAAAAATGCTTCAAGAAAGATAATTTTAACTTAAAAAAAAAAAAAAAAAAAAAAAAAAAAGTATTGATTATAGTTTCAACATTGAGTGACATCAAATGTGATGTTATTTAAAAGAAACTTCCATTTACGATTTCTTATACTCTGTACTTTTTTAAAAAAACCGATTTTATTTTGGAATTCAATATATTTCTGGTTGCATTCCTTTCTTATGGGAAGATCCACTTAATCTAAATTTTCGGTAATCTGAGTATATGAGGACTCCGATTAACTCTAAAGATCGTGACTAGATTACAGTTAGCAATTTTTTCAATTTCCAAAAATTAATAATATACTTAGTTTAAGTGAAATATGTTTATATAAAATGTTTCTCTTAATGTTTCTTATAAAATGTTAATGTTTTCTTCTCTATATAAATGTTTCTTTAATATAAGAACCGCGGTTCCTTTATGATATGAGTTACAAAATTACTTTTAAATATTGTTGCCACAGAATCCTTAATAACACAATATATTCCCATTAAAAACTACTTTTAGTCATCTTCAAGTAGTCTGTCCTATTATAGCTGGATTCAGTTCAGATTCCGATTAACATCAAGGATCGGAACTAGATGGTAATTTGAATTTTTTTTTTTCAATTTGCAAGCATTAATAATACATCTGGCTACAATAAAAGTAGAAAAAATATTTCTTAAGAACAACATGTGTAGTATATAAACGCAATATATGTCTCGCTATTCCTCTGCAATATCAGTTACGAAATTGCTATTTAGAATTGCTACTCAAATTCCCAAACAACATTAAATATTCCTATTAACAACTTGATTTAGTTGTTTCAGTAGTCAATCTCGCAGCTCATTTCAGTCATCTTCAAGTTAATCAGTCACATTAGTACCTGGATTCAATTCAGGTTTCAGAATCAGAATTTTTTATTTTACAAGAATTAACTATAAATTTGGCTAATATAAAAGTAGAGAAAACATTTCTTAAGAACAATATATGTTTCATGATTATTTTACCATACCAATTATAAACACACTATTCGAAATAGTTATTTTTAAATATCAAACAGCATCAAATATTTCCAATAATAATTCGATTCAATCATCTTTGAACAATCAATCTCGTATCTTAGTAGCTCGTCCGATCATCTTCAAGCAGTCATTCCCATTAGTAACTCTATTCATTTCAGATCCCGATTAACTCGAAAGATCGGGATTTGCAACTTTTCGTTTTACAAGAATTAATAATAGGTTGGGCTAAAATAAAAGTGGAGTATTGGTTTATGGCTCGATGGTCATTTTGTGCACACTTCAGGCTTATTAGACCGGGACCTACAGTTAAACGTGGATTCCGAACCACTAACAACGATGAAAAAAGACGATCCGACACCGATCTCCGTTTTATTTTATAATTTAATGAATTCATCTGATAATATAATTTAAATTTAATTTAAACTCTTTTTTACAAGGATGATAACAAACATTCGTACCTGAAGCCTGTGGTTCCAAAGGCCACAGAGCTAGAAAATTGACCATCAGGCCGCTTTCTTTAGAGACCACATATGTGATAAAAATGCATAAAACAATACCGATTTCATGTAACAATTAAAAAATTGAACTTCTCTCATTCAAATATGAAATAAGGAAAGTTCTTTCACTTCTTTTTCTCACTGCCGTTCTTCTATACGAATTACGAAATCGCTTTTCAGCATTGTTACCTCAAAACTCTAACAGCCACCACATATTCCCATTAATAGCTCGATTGAATCAATCTCATCTTAGTAGCTCGTCCAATCATTTTCAAGTAGTCATTCCCATTAATAGCTCGATTCATTTCAGGTCCCGATTCACTCGAATGATTCCAACTTTATAATTTAAAAGAATTAATAATAGGTTGGGCTAATATAAAAGTCTAAGAAACATTTCTTAAAAGAAATATATGTCCCATAGTTATTTTGCCATACGCATTATAAAATCAGTATTCAGGATAGCTATCGCTAAATACCAAACAGCACCACATATTCCCAATAATAGTTCGATTCAATCAATCTCCTCTTAGAAGCTCATCTGATCATCTTCAAGTAGTCATGTTCCACTAACTATTCTATTCATTTCAGGTCCCGATTAACTCGAAAGATCAGGACTTGCAACTTTATAATTTAAAGAAATTAATAATAGGTTGGGGTAAAATAAAAGCAGGAAAAATATTTCTTTAGAGCCGATGTATGCGATAAAAATGTATAAAGCAATAGCGATAGCGGGTAACAATTAAAAAAGTAAAGTTTTCTAATTCAAATATGAAACAGGCTTTTAAGTTCTTTCGCTTCAATCTCGTCTTAGTAGCTTGTCCGATCATCTTTAAATAATCATTCCCATTAGTAGCTCTATTTATTTCAGGCGCTGATTAACTCGAATGATCAGGACTTGCAATTTTTTACTTTAAATGAATTCATAATACGTTGAGCAAAAGCAGAGAAAATATCTTCGAGCCCATATATATATATGATAAAAATGCATAAAACATTACCGATAGCGTGTAACAATTAGAAAATTAAAGTTCTCTAAATAGGCTTTACGTTTTTTCTCACGGTTGTTCTTCTATACGAATTACGAAATCGCTTTCCAGAACTGTTACCTCAAAAAAACCTTAACAGCCAACGCATATTCCCATTAGTAGCTCGATTCAGTCATCTCTGCGTCGGGGAAATTTTTAAACAGCCCATGATCTTGAATAACGCGCCAACAAATCAAGAGAAACGGTGAGAAAGGAAAAAAAACCGCAGAGAACGGGAGAGAAAAAAAAAAAAAAAAAAAAAAGCGTATAAGAGACACCAAGTACATTTTCTAAATTTACGGCCTCTCATTGCCCAGATTTACGGCCAACAGCGAGCAG
Organism: Caerostris darwini; assembly: GCA_021605075.1. Classification (NCBI taxonomy): domain Eukaryota; kingdom Metazoa; phylum Arthropoda; class Arachnida; order Araneae; family Araneidae; genus Caerostris; species Caerostris darwini. The sequence continues at coordinate 206,311 of BPLQ01007674.1, read as the reverse complement.
CCAAGGAGATTGGCCCTGCAGAACAAAACCGTGCCTTGTTGTGGTGGTGCCCGGCTACCGACGTTTCCCAGTCCTGGAGCGCGAGATTACCACTTTGCTCGGCACAAGTTACCCTCTTTTTCCGTGAAGAAAGCACAACCCGGTCTTTGTTTGCAGAAAAAGAGGTAGAGATGGAAAAAAGTCGACTCATTTTAGTGGATAAATTGAGGAAAGGGCTTCTCTTTTATACCTCTTAACCTTTTTGTCATCCTATTTTTCTTTTCAGTTTTTGACCTTGATTTTTTGTAAAAAATATATATATATATATATATATATATATATTTTTTTAATCATAAATGTAGCTTTATACAAAAACTTAATTGGTATGTTTTTGTTTTCCGCCACCGAATTTTTTTTTTTTTTTTTTTTTTGGCTACCGAATTTTTCACCCCCCCCATTAATTTTTAATTCAATGTATTAATTTGATATATAATTGGATCGATATAAACTCATTTTTACTAAGATGATGACTTAAATAACGTTATCTAATGTATAATCAAGCTATTTATTTATTACTTTTTTTATGAATGGCATAAGAGTATAAAATAAAAAAAATTTCAACTTATTGAGGAAAGGCTTTTCTTTATACCTTTTTGTCATTCTTTATACGTTTATGAAGTATTTCTTTGACCTTGATTTTTTACAGTAGAAAAAAAAATTGTATTTTTCCCCCATAAACGTAACTTCACACAAAAATTTAATTGTATGTGTTTCTTTCCACTGCTTTATTTTTTTGATTCAATGAATTCATTTGATAATATAACTAAATTTGATAGATAAAAAAATAATTATATTTAAATAAATGTAATTTAAACTTTAATAAATACATTAAATTAAATTATATAATACTCACTTTTTACAAAGATGACTTAGAAAAAAACTTATCATTAAATGTTATTTTTCTCTTCTTTTCTTTCTTTCTTTTTTTGCAATGCATGGCTTAAATCTACAAAATTAAGAAATTCCAACTTTTTTCTTAAAATATATATATACGTAGGTACGATATAGAAATACGATATAGTACGTAATCTAAAATTGCAAGGGATGAAAAAAAATTTCTCTAATTTTAATGAATAAAAATACAACTTTAGTAAGAAAACTAGCCAGCAGTAAACAAAAACACTGCATTAATGTTTTATACCAAATGCATAAGGAATTAACATTTCTTTATACTAGTTTTAAAATCTTTCCCTTAAAAATTTTCTGAATATGGATTTTCAAATTTTTATGTTTGTTTGATTTGTCGCACTACGGTCATTTTGTGCACACTTTAGGCTAATTAAACAGAAACCTACAGTTTAACGTGGATTTCGAACCACTAACAAACATCCATCCATGCTGCTGCTAGGATTCGAATATGAAGCCTGTAGTGCCAACGGCCAAAGCATTAGCCAATTGGTCATCATGCCGCTTAATTTTTTTGAGTTTTTTTAACAAAATTTATTGAAATAATAAATGAATAAACATTATGATGTTTACTAAATCATCAGATTTTGGTAGATATAGGTAGATATTTCTCTAAATAAGAAATGTATTAATGTTGCAAATAATAAAAAGATTAAACAAATTGTAGAGCAATATGTAATTTAGATAATCTCTAAAATAAATTGAGAAAAAAAATGTATATACATTTTTTTCATATTTTTTTAAGAAATATTAATGTTGTTAAACATAATTGAAGTGTAATAAAATTTTTAATTTTCTGGCAAAAAAAAAAGTCACTTCAGTATGAAAAATAAATGTGCAATACTTCTGTTTTGCAATAATTGAAATTTTTCCGAAATCAAAAAATTTTTCACATTTCTTTTAATTAATTTTTTTTAAACATAGATGAAAAGTTAGATTGTCTATCAAAAACAATTAAAATACCTTCAAAAATCCAATAAACGAAAAACAAAATTATTTAATTCACTCCATCTTTTTCTAAAATCAAATCAAATCATTTCAACAACAACAAAATAAATTTGAAACAAAAGATTCATTTATAAAAAAATCTATTAAATAAAATTAACATCTCTGTCATGAAAAAAAAGGAAAGAAAAGAAAACATAAAAATAATAAGTAAAATTAAATTACGAAAATTAAATAACACTAAATAAAAAAAAAAGTAGGAGAGAAAAAAAAAAACTCATGAGAAATAAATAAATACAAGCATCCCAACCACTCGTTATGTAATAAAAATAATGCATCTTACTCCTTTTTTTACGAGGCTTTTCTCGCATTAAGCGAATGGGGGGAAAAATAAAAATAAAATAAGATAAAATAAAATGAAATAAAAATGTCGGAGCGTAAGAAGGAGGGACCAGTGAGAAAATTAAATCAGAAATTGCTCGATAGAAAGTGGTTTGGACTCCTAATAAGCTGGTGGGGGTGGGAAGGGGGCGGAACCGTTGCATTGCTGCTTTTAACGAATGATAATTGAAAGGTTCTAAGCGTTGTGTTTATTACGGGCCCTCGGAAGACTTCCTTTTAACGTTGGACTCCTTCGGGGGTCGTCTACTAAGTGCGTTTTTGAAACGATTTTTTTGAAAGTTATTTTAAACGCCATATTCAGATATTTATTTCTAAATTGAAAAATTCCTCTAATATTCAGTATTTAAAATTTTCTCAAAATACAGAAAAACATACAATTAATTATAGAATAGAGTTAAAAATTAGAAAGATATAACATACGTAATATATTGATATACAAACCGTATATATAACATAACATAGCATACTTAAATAAATATATTGTTATATATATGCTGTATATATTTTATATATAAATATTGTAATTTCAGTTTTTTTAATTTATTATTCAAATTCTTGCATGTTATTATAAATTGTTTTTATTTGTAAAATTGCTATTATTATGTCACAGAACGTGAGAAAAACTTTTGCGTTCATGTCTAGCCTTTATTGCAGAGTGGTCTATTGTCAAATAGATTATTAAAATTATTTCGTACGGGATTTCAAAAAATATTTTTTAGGGTTTGTTATTCAAAAAAATTCTTTGCATTATAAAACAATTAAAGCAGCAATTACAATATTTGTAAAAAAATATTGCTTTGTTAGGAGAACTAAACAAACGGATAAGAGAAAATATTATTGCGATTTCCAATTCGTGGCTTAAAATATAAATGGCTATAGTAAAATGATAATTATGATAGAATTTGGAATAAATTATTCTTGTAAAATCTCGCAAAATGAAAGAAAAAATAAATTTGACATTAAGATATCTACAAAAGCAAATTATCCAAATAACGAAAAAAAAGTATTTAATGTGTAGTATTTTCCCTTTATATTGTGTCTCTATCTCTATATTGTCTATGAAATCTCTATATTTTGTTAAGAATATAAACACGCGTCTTTTGCAGACAAGATGGAAATAAGTCAAAATTATGAATAATTTTCACTTCACGTCGTAATTAGAGTATTTGATATATAATTTACTTACTGAATTTTAATCCGTTATAGAACTTACTAAGTTAATTTGTTGAATTAACCACACTGTTAGAAAGCATTTTTACAATGTCACGATTTTTTAATGCTTATTTAACTTTACATATTTTGATTAAAAGAAATGGATAAAAAAGATAAAAGAAAACATATTACCAGTTTCATTAACATTGCCATTAGTTTGTTATCTCAAATTAACAATAAATGGTAATAGAAATATATTTTATTAATAAGTATAACTTATATTAATGTAAGTTTTAATCCTTTATCATGGCTCGTCGGTCTAAGTACACATGGGTTCATAGACGTGTCTAGATCTTGCTGTCGACAGAGTGTCATAAGAAACAATATTTTAATGTCCTTCATTATAAAAGCTTATAATAATGCCATCTATATTAATAACCAATAATAATGTCATTCAAAATAATATAATTATATGATATCCAAGAAATTGTTATGTTTATAAATATATATGAGATGTTGTGAGTATGAATTATAAAAATTTTGAGTATGCCGAATTCCTTTGCACTCAGAAATTTTTAATGCAATGGACACTGCCCTTGTAAATCTGTCTTCAATTTGTGGACGGCCCCTTCCCACGTCGCAACGAACCCCGCTCGTTATACGGGGCCGATGTTTGCGCGTTGTGATTGAGTTTGTTGGAGGGAGGGGGACGAGCGAGTGGGAGCGAAGGCCGCCCGGGAAACTCGAGACCCTGAAACCCGAAACCCGGCGTCGTCGCTCGGGCGCCCGCTCACCCCATCTGGCTCTTAAAAGGGGAGGCAGCGCACCCCGCGCTCCACGGATTTTTCATTTTGGCTCTCCTCCTTTTTGCCCCTCCTTTCCTACTGTATAGATTTTATATGGCAGGAGAAGATCTCTCTCCAGTAGAAAGCACTTTTGTTTTCCGCCTTGTTTCCTTGTTGATGGCTTCTTTTTGAAAACGGATCCCGGTTTAGTGGCTTTTTCTTTCCAGAGAATTAGAATGTTTTGGGTGGTGTGGTTGGCAGGTAAATAATAAGCATCGGATTATGTACATGGATAGATTTAGAGTGTGACTTTAAGACGATTGTTGTGTCAATAGGATGAAAAAGTCCGCCATGGTTGATAGGATTAATTATGCAACATGCATATGCAAGAAATTTTTTTGAACTTATAAAAAGAACGGAAAAGCTATAAATGTCTTGAAAAGATCAAGGAAGATTTTGTCAGATGAAGATAATATGAGTATTAATTAAGAGGAGTATATAGATTTTATATGGCAGGAGAGGTGATCTCTCCAGTGGAAAGCACTTTTGTTTTCCGCCTTGATTCCTTGTTGATGGCTTCTTTTTGAAAATGGATCCCGGTTTAGTGGCCTTTTCTTCCCCATGGATAGATTTAAAGCGTGACTTTAAGACGATTGTTGTGTCAATAGGATGATGAAAAAGTCTGTCATTGTTGATAGGATTAATTATACAACATGCATATGTAAGAAATTTTTTTGGCTTTGCACAAAGAACGAAAAAACTATAAATGTGTTGGAAAGCTCAAGGAAGGTTTTGTCAGATGAAGATAACATGAGTATTAATTAACATGAATATAACATGAGTATTAATTAACATGAGGGATAATTAACATGAGTATATAGATTTTATATGGCAGAAGAGGAGATTTCTCCAGTAGAAAGCACTTTTGTTTTCCGCCTTGTTTCTTTGTTGATGGCTCCTTTTTGAAAACGGATCCCGGTTTAGTGGCTTTTTCTTCCTAGAGAATTAGAATATTTTGGGTGGTGTGATTGGCAGGTAAATAATAAACATCGGATTATGTACCTGGATAGATTTAAAGTGTAACTTTAAGACGATTATTGTGTCAATAGGATGATGAAAAAGTCGGACATGGTTGATAGGACTAATTATACAACTTGCATATGTAAGAAATTTTTTTGGGTTTACACAATGAGCGAAAAAGCTATAAATGTCTTGAAAAGCTCAGAGAAGATTTTTTCAGATAAGATAAGATGTGTATTAATTAACTGATGGGAATAGATATAACATTGAAAAAGCTTTCAGAGATTCTGATGTGGGTCTGGGATGCTTGACTTTTAGATTCTGAACTGAATTGTTGGTTGCAAACCCTGTAATTAATTTGAGCTAAAGGTTCCCACAAATTCTGACCCATCTAAACGGTGGACTTGTTCAGTAAGATCTCTTTAAAATAAATAAGTCAACAAGCGGATTTCTTGAAACAAGTAATCACGATCTGCCGTGGATTATTTAAAATTATATTTACGAATTATTTTCTTCTGCCTTTAAAAGACGGTTGATGCAAATAAACTATTCAGTTAATGTAATGTTGGAACTTTTTACTAAATCTTCTAATTTGAATATAATTACTATGTCTTTAACATTCCATAAACTATGTCAATGAACATTCCTATAAACTAGGTTTTTGGACATTCCCATGTAGTATGTTATTGAACATTCCCATAAACTATGTTTTTGGATTTTCCTACAAACTGTGTTCTGGGAAATTCCTACAAACTATGTTTTTGCACATTCCCATAAACTTTGTTTTTGGTCATTGCCATAAGCTATGCTTTTGGTAAATGCCATAAACTATGCTTTTGATCATTGCCGTAAATTATGCTTTTGGACATTCTCATAAACTATATTAAAATTACCATAAACTGTGTTAACATTACCATAAACTACATTGGTAATCCGGATCTCATTCAACATGTTGCATCACGGGCAAAGAATTCTAATTTCCATTTTGTGGTAGAAGGAAATGTTCTTTCTAATGTTCTTTACATAGTATGATTTTTTAAATTTGTAATCGTAATTAAGCATGCCATTGTACTTGTGTTTAGACTACGAACAAATAATTTTTCAAATTCGAGTACCTCCTCAGCGAATAGAACATAAGTGAACATAGCGAAGCGTATATATGTATAATTTTTTACTGTTTAAAAAGAAGCTATCCATCCTCTTTTTGCGTTATCTTCTTTGAAATTTTTTTTAGAAAAAGGACGTAAATTATATTATGTGGAAAAAAAAAAAAATAGAATCGAATAGATTTCCAGTAATATCAGTATCACCTCTCCCCCTTCACAAAACTTTTTCATACACGAAATATCAATTCAAACATGTAGTATTTCCAGAAAAAAAACTTGCGCTAGCTACTAAAGATAGATCTAAAAGTTTTTCTCTGAGTATTTCTAAACTACCAAGAAAAACTTCTAGTTATTTTAACAACCTTCTTCCAGAGAAAAGAAGATTACCCCCAAAGCCACCTACCATCTTCCAAGCTATTTGTACCGGCAAAACTTTCTTCTTTTCCTTTGGTTTTATACCTCCAGCACAAGGGTGACTTATATCAAACATGGCAAAGGAGTCTCGAATTTCAATCAATCGGTAGCTCGTGCCTTTCTAGCGTCGGCTCTACCATTAGGTCTCTGTCTCTCTTTTCCCATTTCTTTTCGCTTTATCTTCTTTTTCTCTAGAAAGAAATTTTGTCTCTTGTCTTTGTTCGAAGAGTCCTAATAAAATCTGTAGGTTAGTATATGTGGTGACTTTTTTTCCCCCTCTAGTTTACGCAATGCTGTAAGAGATGGTTGTAAACATGGTTACTGTATTTTATAGAACTACCAGATATGTGTTGTTAGTTACAGAAAATAAAGTATTTTTAGTTTTTGTAAGTAGTTATCATTTAAAACAGTATAAATTATGCTTTGTAACTCGTACTTACATAGATAGATTCTAAATTGTCTCAGAATAATATCTTTTTTATTGAAATTCTTCCCAAAAATTGTGTATTGTAAGTAAGAAAATAAATATTAGAGGCGTGGATAAAAAAAAGCTTAAACATATTCAGACTTTTTTGGGTCATAAATCTGGTCATCAAAGGGTCATAAAAAAGATGGCCAAGAAATAGTATTAACCGCTTTTAAATTCTTCGTAAGTTCGCTTTAGTAACAATTATGACTGAAATGTTTTTATGCAGTTTTATTTTTACTGAAATGAAATGATTGCAAAACTCTGAGCAGTTAAAATTAAAAATTTGATTTATGCGAATCATTTGCACATTTTCTTAAACTTACTTTGATGCAAAGCACGTACCATTTCTTTTAAATCGCAAATTATCTAACTGCAATAAAATGGCTATCGATTATAAGATTAATCAAATGCACCTTCTATAATTACAACAATTCACATCTTTAATATCCACTTAATAAAAATAAGTATATGTATAATAATAAGTATATTTTTCATTTTAATATCAGCTGACATAAAAATCGAATCAGGATATTTATTGATTAATGTAAAATTTTGGCACTTTGTTTCTTATGTATTCTTCCAACTTTTTTACTCTAGCGTGAAGGAAAAAACTAAAATGAAAAAAGTCACTGAAAATTGGTCATATTTTTCAGTTATTTTTTGCATTTTTAAAACCCAAAGTAAAATAGAAAGATATTTAGTAAGCTACTGTAATTTTCTGCTTATGTTTCTGAAAACTTTACATAACTTTTCTGTGTGAAAAATATCGAAAATATTTTTTTATGCTCAGCCCTACTGCATAATATCAATGTGCTGACGTTTTCTAAAATAAATTTAAATAAACCGATTGTCCCAAAACAAATTTGATATCCTTTTTTATTTACTTTAAGGTAATATTTGTTCCTTTTAATCCTATTTAATCCACATAATTTCTATTTGATTTAAACAATTATCTTTAAAACTGCGAATCGTTTTTATTTTACAGTAGTTAATATCACTTCAATAGAAACATTATTTTTGTGTTAAAACCTACATTTCTTTGGTAAATAAATCATTTATTCACCTTAATGATATCTTTCGATTTTAATATTCAAAATAATTAAAAATATTTTGCATTTGAAATAAGATCTTTATTATTTGGTGGGGGAAAAAAAATGTACATTTCAGCATTATATTTAGCAAAATTAAGACTCGTCATTTCTTCAATTTTCTTTTCAATTAAAATGTGAATTATACATTTATTGATATCAGAGCATTGGAATATTATACTGGAAGTTACTAGCATATCATTGACATTATATAAAGCAGAAATATATTGTAATAAAATACTGTTAAAGCTATAGAAATATTTCTTTAAAAATGTAAATTTAATTTGTTTCATTCAAATTTGAAAATTATGATTTTAAAATGTGAATTATACAGAAATAAAAGTTTTATTTCAAAAAAATATTTACCTGTAGCATTATCATTAAACAAAAGTAGCGTAGTGAAAGATAAAATATAACTAGTGACTTATTTACGATATAATAAAATTTCTAATGAATAATAAATTAGGAAATACTGTCGATGAATAGCCATGTTTCATCAGAAAATTGCTTATGGTCTGAAATCATTGAAATATCAATTTTCTCTGAAAACAATTGTTTCATTATAAGCAATATGCTGAAATGTATTCAGAATAAATCAGAATGGTCAATCATTTTAAATGGAATTATTAATTCAGCATTTCTTCGTATCAGACAACCTAATCCGATGACGAACTACATTCCGATACTGAAAATTCTGCTTTCAAATCATTTTCGTAAACACCAGTATTCATTGTCATATTTTGTTGGGTCATATTTCACTTCATTGAATTTCGTTTCTAAATACCAATTTTTTCTTTGTTTAATTGTAATGATTCCAGCATTATGCTTATATTTAATTAAACTATATTAGAATGCAAATGCCATCTATCGAAATTATTGAAATTGAAGTAAAAGTATAATAAATTAGTGTTTTTTTTCCATATCAATTAATTTCTTCTTGTTAATTTAAGAGAATTAACTTCTGTACAATTTTTTTTGTGAAAAAATAATTTCTTTTTCCAATGAATTACTATCAAAAACACGAATTCTGCGCATTTAGTTCCTGTAGCGATTGGAATTAGTTCGAAATTAACTAAATAAATCAATTAACTAAGTTTAATTAAATTAATTATTGAATTAATTTAATTAATTAAATTAAATAGTACACAACACAATTTTGTTTTTTTGGGAATGTTTGTTATGTTTATGGGAATGTTTGTTATGTTTATGGGAATGTTTATGTTATGTTTATGGGAATGTTTATGTTATGTTTATGGGAATGTTTATGTTATGTTTATGGGAATGTTTATGTATGTTTATGTTAATGTCTATGGGAATGTCTAAAGTTTTGTTAGTTAGAAATGTTTAAAAGTATGATTTTTTTTCTAGAAATAATTGGATTTAAGTATTTCTTTAACTATTTATTTAATAAACCCTCCAAAAAATATTGTAAACAATTTTGTCAGATTTTTTTAAAATTTTTTTATTTCTATTATAACCTCAAGTTCTGTTAAGAGGCATAAATAATTGCAACCAGTAGCACAGCACAGTGCAAATCGGGCTTTAAGAAAAAAAAAAAACTGCCATAGAGAATGACAGAAGCAGCGCCGACTTTTATTTTAAGATGTTAGAGCGTCGACAGAACTGATGCTTTTATTTTGAAATCCGTACATCCTAAACGAAAGCTTGCGTTATCTGCAGGGAGAAGGATTTTCCTTCACTTTGTATTTATGTCGCACTTGACAAGCCTGCCTCCATTTGTTGAGTTTTTTTTTTTTTTTTTTTTTTTTCCTTTTTTTTTTCCTTCCATCGCTTATTGTAGAGCGCTTTTTCATGCATCTATTTCTGTATTCATTTCTCTGACGAAAGGGTAGATAACATCTTAGGGGGTTTGCGAAGTTTATTCATTAGTTGTGACACTGCAAACCCTGGTGATGTGCAGAAACAGGAATGTTACGCATCTGTTCTTACCCCTCTGTCATTAATTTCTGTAATATTTTGTGAGTTTTTTTTGATAATTAACGAAAGTGCATGCATTAGTACATATATTATCCAACCTACGGCTTTTAACAAAAAAAGGCAATCGATACAAGACGCATCTTCATTGGCAAAACAGCCCCATGGTAGGCCTAGACAGTCTGCCTTGCATACATTCACTTGTATGCAAGTGTAATTATGAAATGCATATATCTCATACTTACGCTTACATGCATCTCATACTTACGCTTACATGCATCTCATACTTACGCTTACATGCATCTCATACTTACGCTTACATGCATCTCATACTTACGCTTACATGCATCTCATACTTGCACTAGCGGCCTGATGGCCAATTGGCTAGTCTCTGGCCTTTGGTACCACAGGCTTCAGATTCGAATTCTGGCGGTGGCATGGATAAACATCCATGGGTGAGTGGTTTGGAATCCACGCTGAACTGTAGGTCCCGGTCTGTTTATCCTTAAGTGTGCACAAAATGACCGTAGAACGACAAATCAAATTATACTTGCACTTATATATATACATATATATATACTATATTACTTACATTTACATACATATGCTTACATTGTTTACATTATTCACTTACGTACATTTCATAGCATTCTAGTAGCAAATATGTCCTCTTCTAGCTCTAATGATATCCTGTAGACGTTTCGACATGGATTCCATTAATTTAGAACATACATTTTTGATGTCATCACGAAATTAAACTTTCACGACATTCTCAATAATTTTTCTCTTGGTTGAGCAATCACATTTAAACATATGCTCAGTGTCTTCACAAAGCACCACAGATTTTCGATGCGATTAACATCTGAAGAATTACAAGGTAAATCCTTCTTCTTCATTGGCGCAAAAGCCCCATGGTGGGCCAAGACCGTCTACATTACATACATTTCATACTTACACATACATACATATGCATAAATTTCTTACATATACACTATTTTGACTACTTCCCTTGCAGAAGTAAATGCCTTGGCAAAATCTAAACTTATAATTCCTTCTAAGATCAAAACTAAAATACCAAATTACAAAACTAAATGTCGACAAAATAGCAGTTGCTACTCTGACAAAATTAAGGATGAAGCACCACAAAAATAGGACAATTGTTTTGATGTCGAGCTTACTCCTCATCATGCCTTTGATTGCCCAGCTGTTGAAGTCTTATAAGAAGCTTATAAGAAGCTGTTGAAGTCTGTTGAAGTCTTGTCTGGACCATCCCTCGGAAGAAGAATTATACTCCCAGCTCTGGCAATCAACATAGCCAATATTATTCGGAAGTACCATGATATTTGATTCCCTTGTACTCTTCAGGAGATATGACTCAACAACAACTTACATATTTTACTTACATTTCATAGCATTCCAGTAGTAAATATACCATCCTCTAGCTTTAATGACATACTGTACACTTTTTTACATGGATTCCACTAATTTAGAACATACATTTTTGATGTCGTCATCACGAAACCAAACAGTTTATCAATGATTGCAAATTTAGAAATTATTTTTTGGCAAATTTTAAGTAACCATTAATGTTTTTGACTTTGAATAACAACAGATCTGAAAGGCTCAAATCAATTTATTTATTACTTTAACAGGGAAATTTCAGTAAAACTGTATATGGATTTACAAATCGTTATTAAATATTCATATTTTTTTCTAGGATACAGCATTATCTGTGTCTCTTGGCTTAAGAATGGAAGAAAAGATATTTAATTTGGCTGATAATCACTTTTTCTTCAATGATCTTGAGGTAAGTTTTTTGAATATCTTTTTAATTAATATATAATATAGAATGTAATTTGATTAATTCTTAATACTTAAAACAAAGTTATATAAAGCAATAAAATTCACAGAGATTTAAATAATTTTTATGATCTCTATTAATTTTCTTAAATCGAGGTTTAATCTGTTTTTTTTAATGTATTAACACAATATATTTCCGTATTTTACATTTTAAATATTACGACAGCTATAATTAGGTGGTTACTTTTAATAAAAATCTAAAGAAATTTCCTTTCAAAAAAATTTTTGTTTATAAATGCCTTTCAAATTTTTTATTTCTCGTTATCTTTTGGTTCTAATATTGTATTTTTATCTGATGTTTTAACAATTACATATTTACAAAATTTAAAAAACGAACTAATCAGCGAACGAATTTAAAAACTGCACGGTGCTGACATCTATTGGTAGAAATATAATTCTTAAACTAAAGATTTTAAGGAAATGCCATTTCTAGTTTTGCAGGGGAATAATAATAATAATAATTTTAAAGAAGATTTTTTAAAAATTTAATTAAGTTTTTCTCATACAAGGCAATATTAGAGTTTTCCAGTAATTTTTTTTTAATTTTTTTAATTTCAGGAATGTGATCAAGTGCATATTGATGATGTATCTTCAGATGACAACGGACAAGATCTTACGTAAGTCACATTTTTTTCACATTTCTTCTTTTAATAGAATAATAGATAAATAAAGAATTTTATATTATTATTACAAGAAAGGAATGAACTGATATAAGATAAGATAGTGCACTATGTTAAGAAACATCTTTTCAATTTAGTATTTTTTAATTAGATTTTTGAATTTTGTTAGCAGTTAAATTTATACTATTCTAGGCATTAATTTACACTTTAAAATAAAGTATTGATTTTGAACAGTCATTTTTTCTTAAATCGGCTGTGTTATCTGTTTGCTGCATTGAAAAAGAAAAATTTATAAAATATTTTAAGAAGTTGGAAATTTCTCTAAACTAATGAATGAAAAAGAAATGTCTGAAGTTTATTATTCCTCATTTTTTTAAAAACTTATATGAAAGGCCATATTTTGATTTTTGCCATGAAATAGATGTATATTGATGAATTTGTTTATGTATTATAAATAAATATTCTATAAATTAAAAACGTCTACATATTATCTTGAGAATGCTTGAATTCAATTATTTATCAAATCTGATTTATCAAATTTGAATTTCAATTTTTTCTATAATTTTTATTAATTAATATCTTTTTCAATTTCAACTATTTACTTGGTTAGATTATTTAACTAGATTCTATAGTTTATTAAATATATGAATAATTTGGTTCTAATAGCATTGGTTGGTCATGTAACATTGATTTGGTTCTGTTTTCAACATTTCAGGAACTATAATTTCCAAGCTGATGGCTTCCATGCTGCAGCCACGAATGCTAGTCTGTGTCTTGCTACAGGAGTACGTGGGGGTGTTGACTGGATGAGAAAGTTGGCCTTCCGGTACAGAAGGATAAAGGAGATCTACAATCAGTACAGGAACAATGTCGGAGGTATACATATAAAAAAAAATGAGTGATTATTTGAAGTAAAGTAGTGTTCAAATTGGTTAGTTAAAATTATGATCAACAGATGGCAGCACTAACTTTTCAGTGATAGTAATTTTCTTGGTTTTTTGAAAAAGTTATACATTTCAAGATCAACGAAACCTCAAGGTTAACTAAAAGTGACTTTGATATTAATTTTATAAAATTGCTTCTGTAATTTTAGAAAGTTTCAGAAAGAAGCATTTAGTCTTAAAAAATTAATTCAACCATTCTTTCACAGACATTTTATTTAGATTAATTTTTTTTTAAGGTCTTCTTGGTCCAGTTAAGAGAGAGGAATGGCTGCAATTGCGTTCCGAAATCGAAAATTTAACAGACAATTGGGTTACACTGGCTCTGAAGTGTCTCTCCATAATTCATTCCAGGTATTGCTGAGTAAAATGTGTTTAAATTTCAATTCTATATACATTTAATATTCATTTTCATGTGACACTATTTTAAATGTTAAAATTAAAAAAAAGCTAGTTCTAACTTTTAAAATGTATTTAAATTTAAAAGTTAAAACAAATAAGCATTAAAGAAGATAAGCATTAATTGTAAGCAAAAGTTTTAATCCATTATAAATTACAATTTTTTTTTAATAAATTAACTGTCTCATTTCTGTTAAAGGTCAAGTTGTGTCAATGTCTTGGTGACGACTACACAACTGGTCCCAGCCTTAGCGAAGGTCCTTCTGTATAATTTGGGTGGAGTTTTCTCCATAGAAAACATTTACAGTGCCACTAAAACAGGTGACTATCATTTGTGCTAAACATATTTTTAAACCCAGATTTCGTTCTGTTCTAAACAGTTCATTATATATATATTGTATAATTTTAATGAATATATTTTAAGTTAATTTTGTATCTTTCATTACTCATTGACTTTAAAAAAAAAGATTAACAAAAAAAAACTATGGTTTCATATTTGTTTCGTTATTATTAATTTTCAAGAAATAAATTATAATTTCTAAAGAAAAAAAATATCATATGAATGATGTTATGCCCATTTTGAGATTCAATCCATATTTTGTATTTTCAGCAATGTATTCTTCTCTCATTTATACCAGCTATTTAATGTATTTCAAAAACTTTTCCTATTGATTCAAACAACTCCCATTTGATTTAAATTAATAACAAAACTAAACTTGTTGTTGATTTTCATAGACTGTAGACAGTTGTTAAAATTTCTGAAAAAACATTTACTTGTAAAAATTAAATATCTATAGTTGAATTAATATATTATGTAAAATAGTTTTCTAATTTCTATTTTGCATTTTGGATTAGGCAAAGACACATGTTTTGAGCGCATAGTGGCGAGGTTCAGCCGCAAATGCACCTACGTCGTCATTGGTGACGGACGAGATGAAGAACATGCAGCTAAACAAGTAAGTCTGCTTTGTTATAGTATTAAAAAATGTCAGATAAATATCCATTGCATACATTGCAAAACAAGAAATTAAAGCTACACAATATTAATTGCTGGGTCGAAAATTGATAGATTTAATCTTGTTTGTTATATAGTATCTTTATAATGGTGAGCTCAATCATGTATAAGAAACAATATCGCCCATATATAAATATAAAAAAGAAATAAACATACACACATTTATATATAAATATAATTATGCTTCGTACACACTATACAATTGATTTTTGATTATATATCCTGTAAATTTGCATTATTGTGTCATTAATTGCATTTACAGTAATATTAGGTATCTGTGATCATCAATAGAAATAGCATATCTTTGGATATTATATAACATTTGTTGCATATCTAGAAATATTATTGATCTTCATCTCTAGTTTGAAGTCATAATAGTTGTAAAAACAATGTAATACCATTAAGTACATTTCATCCCTTTTATGTACAAGTTACAGTCGACATTGCATTATTTACATATGTTTTACGCTATGTCGACTTTGCATTAGGGAACATATACAACCTTATCTCTCTTTTGGTAAGAAATTTTGTTAATTATGTTTTTATATAACTGATTTATTTTTTTTGTTTTTGCATTTTAAAATAAGAGATTTGCCAATTATTGCGTTTTTTTGTAGCCACAAATAAATATTGGCACATAATGTAACTCAAGATTGAAATGGCAACCCTAATATATATACAGCTGCATAGTTGGTACAAAGAAAGGGACGGAAAAAAAAACAGGTTTACACCATATTTGGCGATCGCCATACTATTATCACTAACTTCCCGTTAATCTGAAAAGTACCTAAAATAACATTCTGAGAAATGGTGAAGGGGTGTTTCGGCTTTATTATAATGGTGGGTCTGTATATTAAAAAATGTTTCAAATCCTTGTATTAGAGAGAAGTTGTAAGATCCAGAGTTCTACTTATTGATTTGATAATTGCAATTTAATTACTCAAATGTCCATTTAGATATATTCAAATTACAAAACTGCAATCGTCAGAGCATTCCTTTTCAAATAATTAAAATTCCTTTTAATAGAAAAATTTGATATTTAAGAAAAATTTAAATCAATACATTTAGGATCATCTATCAAATCAGCTCACCGAACAATCTATTTAGTAATTAAGGTGTTTATTACGACCTTCCAGTTGAACAAAGCTTCAAAAGTTGTTTCTCTAAACAAATCTGAATGAGTTGCATCTGGAGAAACAATGACCTATATTAATGTTAGTTTCTCCTCTACGTAACTAATGGGGTTTCATAATGAAAAATAATTATTTATGAAACAACATGACCTCCTTTTTAAGTATTGTGTTTTTAATGGTTCACCGTAGGATATGCAGATGATTTTTCCTTTTACTCTTTTGCATACCGGTGGTTAACTAGACGGACTCATCCTAAAGTAGGGTATGCTGATGATTGCTTTTGTTTAGGGGAAAAAGCTGCCTTTTTATTACAAATTTATTCTGCCGGCATGCATGTAAATTAGGAGATTTGTTTCGAAAGTACAGTTCCTTTTCAAATTTTATGCATTTTTTTTTTTTTATTAAAACACTTATTCCAAATCTTATTTCTGATTTGCTTTCATAAAACGACAGTTTATTAAGATTTAGAACATAAGAAATCATCGTGTCTTGAATTGTTAGTGAATAATTTATAGTTTAAAAAATGTTTAAAATGAAATATAAATTTCGGAATTAATTTAAATAATTTTAAAATGGAAGTTAAACATCTGAATTATTGCAAGTGTGAAATTTGTTCTATTTTAAACAGCATAGACATTGCTTTGTAGTATGTTTGACATTTTTTTTTTTAAATGCAAATTCCTTTATTTTTACTATGTTTCCTCAACATGTTAATTTGCAAGTAAAATTTAATTAGAATAAAAATTTTTTTTTTCTAATAAGTATTTATGTTCAAACCATAAACGTTTAATGTAGTGCAAATAATTTTTTTTCCCATGTCAGCAATAAATTATTTTTTTTAGTTCATTTTTATATCGTGATATAAATTGTAAAATGTATTCTATGAATATTTGAGAAAAAAAAAATGCAAGAAATTCTGTGTTAGCCTATATCAATACTATCGAGTCCCAATGTACTACAAATTTGATCCCTTATTTGTTTTATTGTATAAGTTTTGATTTAATAATAATCAAAACTTATGCAATAAAACAGATAAGTGACCACCATTTTCTATGAAACGTGACAACTAAGGAGGAATGATCAGTTTGAGATGATATTGCTATATGTTATATGATTATTGGCCAAAGTACTATGTTTTGAGGGCTAAATTTAATTCATAGAACAAGGCCAGGGTTTATATTCAAGATCAATTTTCAAAGAATGATCAGGGAATATCTCCCCTTTCCCTAAATAGTCACAATCCATGAAATAAAAGAGCTACATTTAAATCCAAGTATTCAAATATTATTTTAAATAATAATTCTATTATTAGTTCAAAATAAATCGATTGAAGGTCAAAATTATCGATTTTAATATTTTCTGTTACTTCTAAGAAGCAATAATTTTCAGAAATGGTGAACACTCTATGCCAGATAACAAGCTTGGAATAGTCACTGTTTCCGTGTCATAAATCCTCCCCCTCCATCCAGTATTTTAAGCAGAATTTTAAGAATTTATAAATTAAGTATTTTAAGAATTTTAATTATCCAGTATTTTAAGCAGAATTTCCCAAGACATTAAAAGCAGTTAAACTGCCCGAATCAATGAAAACAACAATTTGGGCTTAATAATACATGCAGTCAGTTGCTTAGTAAAATGCTTCGTTAAAGAATGAATTCTATACCAGTGGAGTTGATTAAAAAAAAAAAGACTTGAAGGGGTCTGGTCTCCAGTTAATTATCGCTGATTTATACAAATTATACGAAAAGGATTAATCTGCATTCTGTTTTTCAAACAACTTTTTTTAAGTTTATTATTGATGTAATTATTGTTGTTGTCGTATCCCCAGAAGAGTACAAAAAAAAAAAAAAAAAAATGAAGTATCGTGGTGCTTCAGAATAATATTGGCTATGTTGATTGCCCGCTCGGTGTATAAATCCTCTTCTGAGGCGGCTTGAATTAATGGCAGCTGCAACAGCTGGGCAATCAAAGACATGATGATGATGAGGAGGATAATTTGAATTTAATTTTGATCTTAGAAGGAATATTATAAGTTTTTCCAAGGGATTTGCATCTGCAAGGGAAGTAGGAATGGCAGTCTGATCCACACCTCTGGCATTTTTCGCCAAAGATTCTGCAATTTCATTAAATTCCAAATCTACATGAGCAGGGATTCACATATGCATGGAATTTATTGGCATTTTTAAAAAAAATGAAATTTTAGACAAATTAGTAATGCAAATTACATCAAGTATATTTGAAGACTTCTGATAAGTAATAGCCTGATAATTAATATGTATTGCCATTTATTAAAATTGGTTTCAATATGTTTTTTATTTTGCTTTTCAGATGAATTTCCCCTTTTGGAGAGTTAGCAGTCACTCTGACTTGGCAGCCCTACACCACGCTTTGGACTTAGGCCACTTGTGAAAATGTTCAAAGAAAAAAAAAAAAACTTTTTCTACCAATCGATGACTTAGATTTGAACATGTCCCCCAATCACCAAGCTTATTTTTTCCCCAGTCTCACGGAGGTTTTAATGTACAGTTGGATATCTATCTAAAAAGAAACAAAAAAAGAAAAGAAAAAAAAACTTTTCTTCAAGACTGCTGTTGTGTGGGTGCAATATTAATTACAAAAGTAACCAGTGTGCAACCTCTATATCTCGAGAAAAAGAACTACCCGTAATCATTCCAAGGTCATTCTGAACTGCAACAACAAAAAAAGAAAAAAGAACAATTATTGGATGTCTGGCTGGTGATGGACTTCGATTTTTGATTATAATGGAAACATTCTAAAACAAACATCCCTTTTTTTTTCTCTCTTTTTCTTCTTTGTACTTGAAGTGATAACGTTGAAAAGTGAATAGAATATTATCGTTTGGGATTTATTAAAAACTGCACAATTATTTCCATTCGACTTTTGGCATCAGCCAATTTTTTTTTGAAGATGAGTTCCAACTATGAACTTGCTATTGTTTATTTACAATGATAACTGGAATGTTTTAGAAATATTTTCTACGCTTCTCGCTTCACAATGAAGAACACTGGGTGTTCACCAATCTTGTGGAAGAAGTTATATTGTTTATATTATATGTATGTGTATAAAGTGGGATGTTCTATGCATCCCTTTAAATATAGGGAAGAGATTTCTATATTCCACTCAAGTAGCAAATTTAAAATAAAAAAAAATTGAGCTATACTTTGAAATATGAAATATCTTCTTTTACTTTTATTGTTGGGAATGCAGGAATCTGTAAAAATAAAGATTTCTACATATTCTTTGGAAATTTTTTTGCTGTAGATTAAAACGTTTTGCATATTAATTAGAATGTAAAGTTTTTTAATCCATTTTATTGATTTATGACAACAAGAATTTTGTTTCAAAATCCAGAATTTCGAGAATTTGAAATTTCTTAGGTAGTTATGTTTGTTTATATTATTTTATACATTGAAAATAACTTGTATAGTTGTAAGAAGGTTACTTAATCATATTAAAGTTATTATTATTAAGGTTTTAATCCTATTAAATATAATTATTTTGTTATAAATGAATAAAAAAAAATTTGATGGAATAGCTACAATAGTTTGAAAACGTTTTCTTTGTCCCAATCTTATAATGGATACAATTGTTGAAATTTTAATTTGTTACTAGGAAATTTCAGTCGTAAATGAATTTATACCACCATAAAAATAAAATAAATTACTTCTTTTTATTTTAATTAATAATTTTTTCGAAGACATTAAGCAATTTTAATTCCCTCTGAGAATTTAATTGTTTTTAATGCACTTTTATCATTTTTCACCTTTCAAATTGGTTAAGAAATGGTTTTCGAATTAAAATTAAATAATACATATTAAATATTACATACATTATTTAATACATAATACTTTCATTAAATTAAAATTATTTTTTAAATAATACATTATGTTTTTAAAAACAATAATAAAAATTCAATATACCAAGATTGATATATTTACAGAAGAGTATTGAACCATGTTTATTAAAAGTCAGTGTTTCATGACTATTATTTTAACTATCAGACATTTTTTAGACTTTTAAAATTGAACGTAATCCATTTTTTTAAATTCATAAAATCTACTTTTAAAAATTATGTTTCTATAATTCAAATTACCAGTTTTTATAATACTTTATTTTAGTTAAATTCCTAATACATTAAATTATAAGAAAATATTTAATTCATACTTAAACATATTTAATAAATTTAAAAAATATAGTAATTTAAAGTGTGAATAGCTTGCATAAAAATGAAATATTCTAATAATGACATTTCAATTAAAATATTAACTGAAGAAGAATATTATTTAAATACATGAAATTAATTTAACGATTTTGTTTAAAATAATTTGTATTTATTTCAATGAAATGTTTTCTGAAAATGTATATTTACTTATTTTATGTACTAGATGCATCTCATGTCTGTATGTTGCAGTTACAAAATTGAATATTTCTTTGCATTTGTTGTCTGTGAAACTGAGCTTTAAAAAAAAAAAAAATCACTTCTTCTGTAGCACTTGTACGCCACCTATATCACGATTTTGGAACTACACCTTGATTTTCTCCTTCAGTTTTATAATTTGTAAAGTACAGCTAGTTTTTTCAAAGACTTGTTTTGAAATGTTTTGTTTTCTGTGACATATACAATGGTTCATATGTAGCTATTACCGCTTTTGTAAATTAAAAACAAATAAATAAACTGATATGAATTATTTATTTTTTGTTTCACATTTAATTTTATCAGAAAAAAACAAGACAATAAATCTGAAAAGACAAAGGTAAATAAAAACTATGTTTGTATTTTTTCAATTCCTTCTATTAGCTCACACTCTCCTTATATATATCTTGTTCAAATTTTCAATCGTTCATAAAATACCTTTTATTCATCCCCTCACGTTCAAATATATATTTTTTTTTTACTTGTAGTGGGTGACACTTGATGTTAATACAGTTTTTTCAAATATTAAATTCAGTAATTAAATTTAATGAATTAATTTTAGTTTTTTTTAGATTTAAGTTGCATATATCTACCAATAGATGGCGCCCGATTAACTTGAAAAAATGAATGAAAATTATTTATAAAGGACTTTCTGCGATAGAGTGAAAAAAAAAGTAGGAATTGACTTAAATTTTTTTTTTTTTT
Source organism: Caerostris darwini (assembly GCA_021605075.1). Taxonomy (NCBI): domain Eukaryota; kingdom Metazoa; phylum Arthropoda; class Arachnida; order Araneae; family Araneidae; genus Caerostris; species Caerostris darwini. The sequence continues at coordinate 184,942 of BPLQ01007674.1, read as the reverse complement.
ATATTACTAGTTAATGACAAATTTGAATAATGTATGCATGCATGCATGCATACGTGTGATCTGCATACATTTTTATGCATGCATACATTTTTATCTTTTATTGAAATCTTAAGACTTGTGTGTAAAGAAAAGAGCTATTATAAAAACATAGGCATATACGCACAACACTTTTTGTATTCCTAATATTTACACATTAATTGATCTATGATATGATCCTCTTGGGGATAATATAAAAAAAAAAATTGGATGAATTAATTTTAGATGAGACATTCATTATCTATGATATAAATCTTACTGTAATAATATGAAAAAAAAAAAATAAATAAAAATAAATACGTAAATGAGGAATTCCTTTTTGAGGGGAAAAAAAACTCATTTATTTAGTTGTTTAGTAAGTCACAGGTTTCGGATTTGAGTTCGCGGATGCCATGGGTGTTTGTAGTGGTTTGGAAACCACTTTAAACCTTAGTTCTCGGTCTAATATCATTGTAGAGCGTTAAGAACAGAGCTGAAACCCTATCCCGCTATGTTATTTTAAGAGACATGAAACTGCCATGAAACAATACTGAATTAATACCACACGCATACCCAGCAATAACTATCACTGTCCCGGTCTAATATGACTCTAGATAGTTGGACATAGGGCTGAAAATCCTACCCCGTAAAAAAAAAGTCGTGGAAAAATAAAACGTCGGCCGTGGCCCAACATGGACTGTAGTGCTAGGGTTTGGTTTGGTTTGTCGCTCTACGGTCCTTTTATGCCAATTTGGGCTACTTCAACAGTTAAAAGTGGATTTCGAAACACTAACAAACATGCATGCCACAGCCCGGATTCGAATCTGAATCCTGTGGTACCAATGATAGTGCCAGGGAATTAGTTTATTTTTTTTTTATAGCAATCCAAGTGATATTTTTCATTGTGTTATTAACCTTAAAGGAGTTTTTTTTCCCTTTTAGGGAAAAAAAAAAGTGCTAATAGTGAAATGAATTGTAAAATATACTCCAATAACATCAACAAACTAGCTGTTACTCGATTAGAAATAATAAAACAAATGCATCCAAACATTTAATCGAAAACGATATTTTAAAACAGAATGGGATTTAAAAAAAAATGGTGAATAAAACCCAATTACTAAAAAATTAGAACAGTTTTAATACCAGCCAAAATATCGAAATGACGTGGGTAACATTCTTTTTAAGTGTTTTATTTTAGTTTAAGGAACAAACTTTTATTTCGATAGCATTTTAGAATGATTCTGTAATGTGTTTTTGTTAAACTAAAGGAAGTTTTGAATACAGATTAAAAAAAAAAAAAAAAAAAAAAAAAAAAAATTCAGTACGACACGATTTCTAGTTTCAGAAATCAACAACAAAACCAGGGTTAGGTTTCCAAAAGATTGAAATGAATATGAATCTTCCGAAATGAAAAATGAAATTAAAAATTCCGATAAATGAAAATGCATTGTTTGTCATCATTGCTAATCATTTTTAAATATTTAAAATCTTGCATTACAGCACGTCGAACGGTCAACTAGGAGTTCCGTTTTTCATTAACGACAGGCATTATTCAGAGACACAAATTATCTCATTAAAAATGTTGCTTTTAAAAGGTTAAATTGCAGTAATACACATTCAGAAATTTTAAGTTTATATCGGTAGTGCGAGTGGAGAGCCTTGTGGTAGTCTTTCAATAAATTAGATATTCCACAAAGAAATTAGTAACTCCAAATTAGTAAAAATTTGTAACTCCATGTGGATAAAACATTCCATTACATTTTAAGTTGTCGGTAACATAAAAGAAGAGACTTGTGACAGTCTTTTAATGAATTAGATATTCCACAAACCAAATGGATAAAACATTCCCTTAAATTTTAAATTTATGTTGGTAGCGTAAAAGAGCCTTATGGTTGCCTTTCAATAAATTATATACTGTATTCCACAAACAAAATGAATAAAACGTTCCCTTAAATTTTAAAATTCCAATCACAATTCTAATCAGTCATTCATATTTAAATAAGAAATATAGAATAAGATAATCTCTGTTCTTAAAAGATCTTTTCATCTTTTCCTTGTTTTATGTTTCTTTTCTTGATATTTTAAACTTATTGAAATGTATAAAATAAAAATAATTTTTCCGACGTTTTGTTCGAATCTGTGTCAGTGTTTACGGCGAGTTATAAAAATATATCATTCTAAAATACACTATATAGTTTAAAATATACTTTGATCTATAAGAACTTAATTGAATAATATGGAAAAAAAATTGAATAAATTAATTTCTGATAAGAAAATAAAAATGAAATGAAAACAGTTTATTGATCCGCGGCATAAATTTTGCTGATTTGACAAATAAATGCGTAAAAAAAAATATTAAAAAAAAAAAAAAAAAAAAATCATTGGTTTAAATGCTATTTCTGCTATGTAAATTTAATGTTTCAGTAATCCGAGTGTTTTATTTACTTTAAATTAGTATTTTTTCGTACCTAGCATAATAAAAAGAAATATTAATACCCTTAAATGTACCATAAAACGTGCAACACATCAATAAACTAGCTATTACTCGACTACAGTCAATAAAATGAATACATTAAAGAGTTTAATCCAAAACGAGACGTTAAAAGAGAATGTGATTTTTTTAGAGCAAAAAATAACACCAATGAATAACATAAAGGCAGTTTAAATACCATCCAAAACATCGAAATTTCATGCAACATTGTTTCTGAATGTTTCTTTTCTTTATTTTAAGGAAGAGATTATTGTTCCGATTACAATTTAGAAAGCTTTGGTAGTATACTTTAACCAAAGTAAAAGATAATCTTAATAGAGGTAAAAAAAATCAATGTTTATGATATTTATATTGTATGAGATAAAGAACTAGGTTTCCAAAAATAAAAATTAAAATATTATAATACAGAATGAAAATGATTTGTACTGTATTGTTTGTCGTCACTTCTAATCGCCATTAAATTTTAAAGATTATCTATTTTTTAGAGCAAAGAATAGCACCAATAAATAATATTAAGGCAGTTTATATGCCATCCAGAACATCGAAATTTCTTGTAACATTGTTTCTAAATGTATCTTTTTTTTATTTTAAGGAAGAGATTACTGTGTCGATATCACTTTAGAAAGCTTTGGTAGTGTACTTTAAACAAAATAAAATATAATCTTAATAGAGGTTAAATTCAATGTGAATGAAATTTATATTATATGAAATAAAGAATTAGATTTACAAAAATAAAAATTAAAATATTGTAATACAGAATGAAAATGATTTGTACTGTATTGTTTGTCGTCACTTCTAATCGCCATTAAATTTTAAAGATTATCTATTTTTTAGAGCAAAGAATAGCACCAATAAATAATATTAAGGCAGTTTATATGCCATCCAGAACATCGAAATTTCTTGTAACATTGTTTCTAAATGTATTTTTTTTTTTATTTTAAGGAAGAGATTACTGTGTCGATATCACTTTAGAAAGCTTTGGTAGTGTACTTTAAACAAAATAAAATATAATCTTAATAGAGGTTAAAAATTCAATGTGTTTGAAATTTATATTATATGCAATAAAGAACTAAGTTTCCACAAATACAAAATGAAAATATTGTGTTTGATAATGTGGATGAAAATGATTCGCACTGTATTGTTTGTCGTCACTACTAATCACGATTCAATTTTAAAGATTATCTAAAATTTTTATTACAGCAAGATGGAAATGTTATTTAAGAGTTACTTTTTATTATTATCGACAGGCATTGTTTATAGCTGCAAATATTTTTCATTAAAAATTTTACTTATTAAATATTGTAGTGTGCAAATTGGGCAACCAGATTGTAACGGGGTGTGGTTGAGTTGAGATATTTGAGGTACAGGTTTAAGAACTCACAGCTTTATCTACGCACGCACAAACATCAAACACATGCAATATTTAACACATTTAAAGACAGATAATTATAGATTCGTGGAAGGAGTCCCTTTCTAAGCCGAAAATCCGAAACTCGGCTACGCGCAGGGTGAGTGAAATATACTTCCTCTCAGGTGAGTTTGTAGGCCAACTAACATGCAGGGTTGAATATATTTTCTCTCGGGGAGAGGTTTGGTTTGGCTTATGGCTCTACGGTGATTTTTTAATTGTAAATAAAAATGAAAATTTAGATGATGCACTAAATCAGGGGATTCCAAACTACGGCCCGCGGGCGAAATCCGGCCCGCCCGTGTCATCAATCCGGCCCGAGACAGCGAATAGCTTATTGTTGCTGTGGTAAGTTGGATAAAAAAAACACAGAAAGACAATAAGTTTTATCTACTTGCTAGGTAAAGCTTAATGACAAGCATAATACGCAAAACATTTAACTTAAGTATAACAACTAACAAGTGATGGAAATGAATCCTACTAACATTATAAACTAGTGAACATCCCGCGGTTACCCTCGGTAGTTATACCTACCTATTTCCGCTTTGAACCAATAGATGTCGCAGTTGTATCGATAAACACAATAGTAATTGTAGTAATTGAACCAACGAATTTGGTACTTACTGGAGTAAACAGTATGGCCCTAAGGCTGAAAAGTTTGGAGACCCCTGCACTAGATTATTATTATTATTTAACATTAGTAGGCAATTTATGATTAACACAAGTAAGGTAGTGCGCAATACCCGTTTTAGTTCAGAATTAAAAATTATTTTTTGCATGATTTAACTCGTGGTGTTCTAAAATGATGAAAACATGCGATACGAGTATGCTCGGAATAATCCATTAAGAAATTACAAAACAGAATATAGATTAAGATAAGTATTCTATGACGCTACAATTTGTTAGAATTTCGACAGTAGATGTTTAATTAGATTTGTCAGATTGTAACAATTGTAAAAATAATTGTAAAAATGCGATGCAAAAATTGATTGTAAATTCCTATTCTGATTGTAAAAATTCGATGCCGCTTGCATCGAATATGCAGGAATTGCAATGAAAATATGGCAGAACTGAACACTGAATTTAAAATTAACATCGTTAACTTAAAATATTTTACATTAATAAATATAACTTAGAAACAAATATTAAATTTTTTAAAAATAAATATCTCAGTTTTCATATGTCTATTTAATTTTCTTTTGCCTCTGCTCTTACATTCTATATCGGTATGTCTCGCACGAGTTAACTCATGGTGTCCCAAAAAGATGCAAATGTGAGATACAAGTATACTCAGAATAATCTATTAAGACATTAATCATATATTTGTAAAGTAATGTTGTTACGTAAAATAAAATATTATCATCATTTGATGTATAAAGATTTCTTTGCTTTCATTTTTGAAGAATTTGCGATAATCTTTTCTTTAGCAGATTAATTTATTTGATATAGCATCCATTAAATCGGTATGAGTAGCCGGTTCAGGATTGGAACATTGCTTTTTCAATTCCTTCTATTAGCTCACACTCACCCTACATATATCTTGTTCAAATTTTCAATCGTTAATAAAATACTTTTTACTCCTTCACTCAAGTACAAATATATATTTTTTTAACTTGTAGTGGATGACACTGGATGTTAATACAGTTTTTCAAATACTAATTCAGTAATTAAATTTAATTGATTAATTTTAGCTTTTTTTAGATTTAAGTTGCATATATCTACTAATAGATGGCCCCAGATGTGAGAGGAAAATTTCAACTTTATTTATAAAGGACTTTCTGCAATATAGTGAAAAAAATGTAGGAATTGACTTAAGTTTTTTTTTTATATTACTTGTTCATGTCTAGTTTGAAATGTTAATAACTCCAAACTGCAAAATTTGAAAAATCTATTATCATCCAGAATTCTAGTGAATATTTTCTAATTAGTTGATCTATCTATATAATATGTACAATGACAAAAATATTTCAGCTTTAAAATTACGAAAGACATAGGCCTATATGCTTTGGACATATGATTCGCTTATGCCTTCACGTATAAAATATAACTACCATAATTTCCTGCCTATCATATGATGATTACACGACAAAAAAAAAAACTCTTCAAAATTTTGATGTACGGATTATAGATCTCTACGTAAAAATTAAAGGAGTTCAAAACTTTGAGTGGAGAAAAATAAACACCCTTCTAAATATAAAGAAAGCAACACAATAGTTGTGGAAGGTGAAAGGTAATAGGGGTCTTACAAAAGTAGACAAAATGCCACGAATATTCTATATCAATGTGTTCAAGTGGATGTAAAAACCAAGGAATGAAGTTATAGATACGAATTAAAAACTCTATATGGAGGTTTCAATTAATAAATAACTGTCATAATTATCAGCATTTTATTCTCTAACAAATACTGAGATTATAAAATCATTGGAAAAAAATGTATTTGTTTCACCATAGTTCTTAAATTATATCTTCATTCCGTTTTGTTATTCTAATGCAGCTGGCAATACCGAGACAGTTAATCTTTGTGCCATAAATCAGGGCTGCACCGCTGTTACTCATTTAGCACTACTCAAGGGGCACTTGCTGCTTGAAGATAGGCTGTGGACGCGAGTAACATTATCCCACAACGCTCTGCGATCATATTAGCCAGGACCTACGGTTTAAAGTGGATTCTGAACCTGGATATATTGAGATTGGCGGGCCTGAATGGCCGAGTGGTTAACGCTCTGTTGCTCGGTACCACAGGTTTCGGCTTCGAGTCCCGGCGATACATGGATATTTGTAGTGGTTCAGATCCTCTTTAAACTACAGGTTCTGGTCTAAAATGATCGTAGAGCGCTGTGGGGATATTGTTACTTCGCGACCTTAGCTTATCTTCAAGCTACATGCACCACCTGGTTAGGACTAAGTGAGTAACGTCGGTGCAGCGTTTGCCTTAAAGCATCAAAGTGTCTAAGTGTTTGCCTGCTGGATTAGGAAAAAAAAAAAAAACATAGAAAATGCTCTGTAAAACAAAAAATGAGTTAGTTTTATGCCATGAGTATAAAACTAAAATTTGAGTGGTGTATGGCACGTCAAAGAATAGGTGCGGATTATAGGAAAGTTTTTAATCTCTATCTGGCTGAAAATTTTGCCTGAAGGTTGACGCCGTGCAGGAAATTTAGGTAAATAAGAATAAGAGAAACGAATCTTCCATGTTTTGCAAAGCAACTTTTTTCCCTTAGAGAACATCAACTTTATATCTTTGGGCGACATGTCATTTGCATTGAAGGGATCGAATAGAAGCTATGGCGACGCCAAACTGGGCGTCAAGATCCGTGGCACATTCGATTCCAGTAGCAATTTAGGAGGAAGCGGCTGCCATTAGAACGATCTCTCCACAAAACCAGACCAAATAATAACCAGAGGCATCCCCAAGAACTGGGCCATCGCATTTCCCTCTCCTCAGATTACGCTTTCTAAACCCACAACAGATCAAGCGGCAAAAGTAAAACGGTTGTATGAGAAGAATACGTAATTGTAAGATCGCAACTTTTCCATTCGTGATCTCTGTGTGTTAGCATGTGATGATGACATAAGCATATCAAGTCAGGTTCCTTTCAATTGTGAAAGTAGTTAGACATTGACGAGTTAGATGTTTTAGATTCAATTTTAAATACATAGCGAAAAAATAAAGATTACTATACTTTCCTGGATATATTCAATAGATTATACATTCAAACTTTTTAGACTTACACGATTTGGATTATAGGTAGCTTATATCGCCACTTTTCCGTTCGTGATCGCTGTGTGCTGACATGCGATGATGACATAAGCATATCATAGGTTTCTTTCAATTGTGAAAGTGACCAGAAATTTGTGAATTTCATTGTTTAGTTTCGATTTTAAATATATAGCGAAATTCACACAAAATAAATATTGTAATTTCTTGCATGTATTCCATAGATTATGCATTAAATTTTTTTTGACTTCTACAATGTGGATTATAGGCCGCTAAACACATTCCCCTGAATTATTCATGAAATTTTTTTTTGTTAAAGTATGATGCCTACAAATGTTTCTCATCTGCGAAGGGCCTGGCCTTTGGAATCCCAGGCTTCAGATTCAAATTCTGGCGGTGGTATGGATGTTTGTTAGTGGTTCGGAATCCACGTTAAACTATAAGTCCCGGTCTAATTTACCCTCGCTTGCACAAGATGACCGTAGAGTGACAAACCAAACTAAACCAAACCTGTAAATGATGGCCAAGTGGCTACCGCTTTGGCCTTTGGTACCACAAGCTTTAGATTCGAATCAGTCGGTAGCGGATAAAAGTCTAACTAATAAACATTCAGGGCAGTGGATGTTTGTGAGTGGTTCGGAATCCAAGTTAATCTGTAGGTTACGGTCTAATTAGCCCAAAGTGTGCAAAAAATGACCGTAGAGAAACAAACCAAACCAAACCCCTGCGAAAATAATGTATGGAATTTTTGCATCAATTGGTTTGCCAATATCAATCAAGATTTTCGAGGCCTGATGGCCGAGTGACTAGCGCTCTGGCTCTCGATGTACCAGATTTTGGGTTCTATTCCGGGCGGTGCATTGTATTTAGTGATTCGGAATTCACTTTAAATCCTAGGTCCGGGTCTAATATGACTGTAGAGCATTGGACGCAGTGCTGACAATCCTACTCAGTAAAAAAAGAAAACCTCGCCTGCCATGAAATATGCCTGTAGGCAGACGGCAGAGGTCCTTTGATCACCATGGGATTATTGCACCAATGAAGAAGAAGAATCAAGATATTCGTCCCTCTAATAACAAAAAGATAAGCTGTCGGGTTTTTTTATTTGTTCCATTTAGAATCGAATAATTGAAGTTTTCTGATATATTTTTAAATTAATTCTTGCATTCTCATATGGAGTCTGTTGTTGATTTTGCTTTTACTTGCTTATATTTTCATGGTATAAATCCGGTAAATGTTTTTTATTATCAAGATGCATTCGGGCATAGATCTCTTATCCGATTATAAGTATATATTGGTTTTTAGAAATTTGTTTCATTTTGGAATCAAAAACCCTTCTTAAGTCTGAAAAAAAAAATTGCTTTTGTTTGAGATCTCCACAGTAGTAACAACCTTGCATCAAAGATACAAGAAAATTTAAAGAAATTAACTGTACAGTAACAATTAAAATTTGATGCATGCCTACGTATGATAGAGATATCATTTATTTATTATCGGGTATCTACGTTTTAAAGTGGATTCCGAACCACTACAAACATTTATGGCACCGCTGGAACTCGAACCCGAAAGCTAGTCACTCGGCCATTAAAAAAAAAAAAATTATATATACATAATTTTTTCTTTTCTTATTATTTGTTTATAATAATTGTTGATAAATATCGTGAAGTCCAGACCATTTTGAGACTATCCATCATATTAAATCCTATCGATCTATCACACTGAAGAAGAAAAGGCATAATCTATTTTGTACATATTGTAAACATTCGAAATGCCCGTAGAAAAAAAAATGCACCACTCTTCAATTACTGAATGCATGAGCGACACTTTGTATACAAAACGTTTTAACCACGATACATCCCAAATCCGAGATTGATCAAAGATTCTAATTGAATCACTTGCCAGTAGCAAAACTCTACCAATCCATCCAACACTATAAAAGGGAGAGAAAGCAGAAAGGCTATTAAACCCTGAAGAAAAGGATTTAAGATTAAAACTTGATTAAGATACAAGATAACGTATATGATCTATATAACTTGATATGGTTGGTTTGTCGCTCTACTGTAATTTTTTGCACACTTTAGGCTAACTAGACAGGGATCTACAATTTAACGTGGATTCCGAGCCACAAACAGACATCTATGTATAACTTGATACAAGATCTGATCTTGAAATAAGATCTATCAAAAACCTATTTTGTTTTAAAATATTCATGCGTTGAGAATAAATGCATATTGCTATGAGGCATATGCGATCAACATTGAAATGTTCAAAATGTGATGAACTGAAGAAAGACCTATCATAAGCATAATCTAGTTTGAAAATATTGTAAACATTCAAATAGTCCATAGAAAAAATGCAACGTTGAACGCACGAAAGATACTTTGTATACAAAACGTTTTAACGACGTTACGTCTCATATCCGAGATCGATCAACAATTCCAATTGAATCATTTGCCAGCAGCAACACTGTAGAAAGATTGAAGAGAAAGCAGAAAGGCGATTAAACCCCGAAGCAAAAGGGCTTCTGGCGAAAACTCGATGATTTTTATATATTTAAATAGTTGATTCAAAACCATTGCAATTGAATTAATGTCAGAAACCGCATATTAAAAACGTATTGTGGTATGCAAATGCTAGGCTTCCAAATAATTTATATTTCAACAAACTTGCATATTGATAGATTTATTGATTCATATAAGATCTATATGCAAGATAAGATAACTTGATATAAAATCTACAAAAACCTTTTTGGATTTTAAAGTGTTCATGCAATCGTCATTGAAATGTTCAAAATGTGATGGACTCTTAGAAGTCCATCACATTGAATCCCTTCGATCACATTGAAGACCTATCAAAAGCATCTAGTTTGTAAATATTGTAAACATTCAAATAGCTCGTAGAAAAAAAAAACGTCACATTCTTCAATCATTCTTATTATCTCTGTTGTTGTTGTTGTTTGTTGTTGTTTCTTATCCCACTTGGCTGGCCAAGCCCACGAGCCCATATGGACTCATGATTGAAGGGGAAGGAAGCAGCTTCTGTTGTGATGGAGCACCCGTAGGTAGAAGCCTGACTTTTGCTCCGTGACGCTCTTTACAGTCATAGAAGACCGGGACCTACGGCTTAAAGTGGATTCCGAACCACTACAAACATCCATGGCACCGCCGGGATTCGAACCCGAAACCTGTGTCACCGAGCGCCAGAGCGCTAGACACTCGGCCATTCGGGTCCCAAATTTGCCAACGGCACGCAGTGTTCCCAGGTGGTCACCCACCCAAGTACTGACCGCGCCCAATGATGCTTAACTTCGGTGATCTAACGAGAACCGGTATATTCAGCATGGTACGGCCGTTGGCTTTTATTATCTCTTATGCATGAAAGACGCTTTGTGTATTCAATTGTGAAATCGCCCTGGCCGAAGCCGCGCGATACTGACGCTTTGTGTATACAAAACGCTTTAACAACAATGCATCTGAAATCCGAGATCGATCTACGATTCTAACTGAATAACTTTGCCAGTAGCAAAACTCCACCAATCCATCCAACACTGTAGAAAGAGAGTAGAGAAAGCAGAAAGGCGATTAAAGCCTGAAGCAAAAGGCGAAAACTCGACGAATGTCCGAACGGTTCACGGACCGCGTTTTTCGGGGACGACGTGGTGGATGCTGTTCCCAATGAAGAAGTTTCAAGGTCGCTCGCGCGAAACTGGGCTAGTGCACTGATCCAAAACACGACGTACCCTTTTTCTCTCTTCTCCAACCACAACCAGCATAGGATTCTCAGCATAGCATAGTGAAAAAAAAAAAAGGACACCATAACCATCTTTTCCCTATCATAGATTCGACGTTTGGACAAACCGAATTTTTGTCAAATGCTGTTGCATGTAAAGTGGAAGTTGGATTTTTATTTTTAAACAAGTTTTTAGTTGTGTTTTGGGTGGTGATTGTCTTGTGTGGTTTTTTTTTTTATATTGTGGATTATTATCAAGTGTTTTGTTTAATGTATCCTTTGGATTATTGGTGCGATTGTCGTTGTCCTGTGATGGGCATTGGTGTCCGGATATGACACGCCAGGATAACGTTCCAGAGGGTTTACAACATCGCCGACAGCCCTCGGTTGATCAAAATTATTGTTCGAAATCTTTGACAAAGGTAAGTAATTTTGCACATATATTTTATCATAATTTCAAAGGTATTTTTGTCATGGTTTCAAACCATGAAATGTTATTTTATTTTATTTATTTATTTATTTTTGTATAATTGTAAGAACGTTTTTAATGAATGGCTCTAACTAAAAATTTTTTATGCAATACATTATGTATTCATATTAAATGTATTCTATTATACTTTCAATTATGCATTATGTATTCATATAAAAATTTCATTGCATAATAAATACAAATTACACTTTGATATTATGTATTTATTATATGATATTATGAATTTATTATCAAAATAACAAAAACGAATTAAAAATAAAACTGAATCGTCTAACTATAGAATTTAGTGTCAAGGTTAACTTGAAATTAAATGCCTTTTTTCAATTAATATTTACTATGTACTTTAAAATTATTCTGTATTGAATGTATCTAGAAATTATGCATTTAATATTAAATTCCATTACATAAAATTTCATTGTAAAATAAATACATACTACACTTTGTTATTATGTATTAATTATATGATGGAATTCAAAATAATAGAAACGAATTAAAAATAAAATTGAATCTCCTAACTATAGAATTTAGTGTCAAGGTTAACTTGAAATTAAATACTTGCTTTTTTAATCAATATTTATCAAGTACTTTAAAATTATTATATATTGAATGCATCTAATTGTGTATTTAATATTTCATTACATAATAAATACATACTACTCTTTGCTATTATGTATTTATTATATGATGGAATTCAAAATAATAGAAACGAATTAAAAATAAAATTGAATCTCCTAACTATAGAATTTAGTGTCAAGGTTAACTTGAAATTAAATACTTGCTTTTTTAATCAATATTTATCACGTACTTTAAAATTATTATATATTGAATGCATCTAATTGTGTATTTAATATTTCATTACATAATAAATACATACTACTCTTTGCTATTATGTATTTATTATATGATAGAATTTAAAATAATAGAAACGAATTAAAAATAAAATTGAATCTACTAACTACAGAATTTAGTATCAAGACAAACTTGAAATTAAATGTTTGTTTTTTTAATCAACAGTTATTATGTATTTTAAAATTAATATATATTGAAGATATCAAGGAATTATGTATTTAATATTAAATTCCATTGCATAATAAATACATACTACACTTTGATATTATGTATTTATTATATGATGAAATTCAGAATAATCAAAACAAATTAAAAATAAAACTGAATCGCCTAATTATAGAATTTAATGTGAAGGTTAACTTGAAATTAAATACTTGCTTTTTTAAATCAATTGTTTTTATACACTTTAAAATTATGTATTGAATATATCTAGAAATTATGCATTTAATATTACATTATATAATAAATACATACTACACTTTGATATTATGTATTGAATATATCTAGAAATTATGCATTTAATATTACATTATATAATGAATACATACTACACTTTGATATTATGTATTGAATATATCTAGAAATTATGCATTTAATATTACATTATATAATGAATACATACTACACTTTGATATTATGTATTGAATATATCTAGAAATTATGCATTTAATATTACATTATATAATGAATACATACTACACTTTGATATTATGTATTGAATATATCTAGAAATTATGCATTTAATATTACATTATATAATAAATACATACTACACTTTGATATTATGTATTGAATATATCTAGAAATTATGCATTTAATATTACATTATATAATAAATACATACTACACTTTGATATTATGTATTGAATATATCTAGAAATTATGCATTTAATATTACATTATATAATAAATACATACTACACTTTGATATTATGTATTGAATATATCTAGAAATTATGCATTTAATATTACATTATATAATAAATACATACTACACTTTGATATCATGTATTGAATATATCTAGAAATTATGCATTTAATATTACATTATATAATAAATACATACTACACTTTGATATTATGTATTGCATATATCTAGAAATTATGCATTTAATATTACATTATATAATGAATACATACTACGCTTTGATATTATGTATTGAATATATCTAGAAATTATGCATTTAATATTACATTATATAATAAATACATACTACACTTTGATATTATGTATTGAATATATCTAGAAATTATGCATTTAATATTACATTATATAATAAATACATACTACACTTTGATATGTATTTATTATATGACGAAATTCAAAATAATAGATAACGAATTAAAAATAAAATTGAATCGCCTAACTATAGAATTAAATATCAAGTTTAAGTTGAAATTAAATTCTTGCCTTTTTAATCAATGGTTATTACGTACTTTAAAATTATTGTATATTGAATGCTTATAGAAATTTTGTATTTTATATTAAATTCCATTTCATAGTAAATACATAGTACACATGGTTATTATGTATTTACTAATAACTTGATAACCATTTGATATATGTTGGAATTCAGTATATTAGAAACAACAATATTGAATCTCCTAGCTATGGAATTGAACATCAAAGTGAAGTTAAATGCTCAAAAAGCCAGTAGCTGTAATAAGGTTATTTCAATTAAAATACTACACTTTGATATCAAGCACACACAAATATGATGGAATTCGAAATAATAGAAACGAATTAAAAACAAAATTGAATGTCCTAACTATAGAATTTAGTGCCAAGGTTAACTTGAAATTAAATACTTGCTTTTTTTTAATCAATATTTATTATGTACTTTAAAATTACTATATATTTAAAGTATCTAGAAATTATGTATTTAATATTTAAGTCCATTACTTAATAAATACGTAATGCACCTGATTATTATGTATTTGATATATGAGGGAATTCAACATACACATGTCCATAAATTAAGGATAATTCAGAATCACATAGAAATTGAACTCTAAAATAAAAATTTCACCTGTAGAATTATCACACACATCTAGAAGAAGAATATGCAAATTACAGGAAACCATCAGATGGCGCGGATAGTACGTCACAATGACGAAAGTGTAAGAGAAGGGTATATAAGGAATGGTGGCAAAGAAGTAAAATTGTTCACAAACGCTTTGAAAGCCTTTCAGTGCAATAACCGCATAGTTATGGCACAAAGGAAGCATTTGGAAGATTTTTTACGTGGTAGAATTATCAGACGACTGGAATGTGGACGTACCCAGCTGGAAGTATCTGAGGAACTTGGAATCGCCCAGAGTGTCATCTCCAGGCTTTGACAACGATTCAAGATGATGGTAATGGGAGTTGATGTTACAACACAGGTCGCCCCCGAATTACAACGCCGAATGAGGACCGGTATTTAGCAGTTACTGCCAAAAGAAACAGACGGAGCACAGCATCAGACCTGTCTCGTCAGCTCTCTTCAGCTACCGGTACGACAGTTTCAAGGCAGAACGTGTACAGACGCTTAGGGCACTGTCGCCTGTGATTAACCTGGAGTAGAGAGCATGCATTGTGGACACCGCAACAGTGGTCTTTTGTGATGTTTTCCGACGTGTCCAGGTTTAGTTTGCAGTCTGATTCTCGCCGGACTTTCATATGGAGAGCGCCAGATACCCGTTACCATCAAGAGAACACTATTAAACGACACCGTTACGGTGGTGCAGGATGGCTCGTTTGGGGAGGAATTATTCTTGGTTCCAGAACTAACCTGCATGTTCAGAGTGTAACGATGACAGGCCACATCTATCGGGATGTCATTCTGGAACAACATGTACGTTTGTTTCGGGGCGCCATGGGTGCTGAATTCCTGTTTATGGATGACAACGCTCGTCCTCCCCGTGCAAACATTGTAGACGAATGCCTTCAATTGGAGGATATCACCCGTATGGATTGGCCTGCATACTCACCAGACTTGAATCCAATAGAGCATGTGTGGGATGTGCTTGGCCGACGAATTGCAGCCCTTCAACCCCCTCCCACCTGTCACCCGGAACTTCGGAGGGCATTGCTTGATGAGTGGTGTAATATTCCCCAAGATAATTTGATACTCAGCATGCCTAGGCGCTGTAAGGCCTGTATTGCATCGTCCGGGAGACATACTACATATTAACCATCATACTAACCATGTTATACTGTTTTTTGTAAATAGGTTCTTTTTTGAAATTTACTCCAGGGAGTAAAAATCGCAATTTTTATTAATTATGTCAAACATATAACTTGTTTTTTGCTCTTTACCTTTTGTTTAATAAATAGACTTTACAAATAAGTCAAATTTGTTTTGCTTCTGTCGCTTTCTTTGTCTGAACTTCATTATCCTTAATTTATGGACATGAGTGTATTAGAAACAACAATAATGAGTTTCCTAACTATGGAATTTAACATCAACGTGAAGTTAAATACTTGAATATCTCAGTACCTGTAATAAGGTTATTTCCACTAAAAATAACGATACTTAATAAAATAACAAATTTGTCAATAAACAGACAATTTCTTTTAATTTAATATTGATCAATTGTATTTCGTAAGAAAATAAATAAAAATAATAAATGTTGATGCACCTAAGAAATAGAAAGTATTTTCGTTTTATAAACAATCCATTTCATTTGAATGTGGTATAAGATCATTTGCGAATATAATAAAATATTTATTTTTAAGGTTTTTGTTAGTATTTGAATTAATATAAAAATTACGTAAACATTAATATATTATGATGCTATTGTTATAAATGTGAAAAGCCTTTATGTTTTAATAAAACTATTTTCCAAGAATTTTTTTTTTCAAAATTGGACAACTCACTTTCAAATAAAACGATTAAAATATTTTTTTAAAAAATGTTCTTAAATATATTTTTTGTCAGATTTTGAAGCTTAAGAATATTACAAAATATTCAATTTTCATTATTTTATACAACAGAAAGTGCTTTTCCAATGCATAAAATAGTATTGGCAACACTTACGACGTATTTGCGTATCACATTGTTATAAACGAGTTTAAATGGTTATTACAAGAAATATTATTTTTTTAAATTAAAAAAAATGCTAATGTTTGTTTATTATTACTATTTTTTACTTTTTTAATGAATGATTATTAAAAATATATCATATTTTCAAAGAATGACAATAATTGTTTCCATAAATAACGAGGTATTCTACTAGGAATCCTACTAATTATTTGAAAGTATTAAAAAATCGTCCACTTTTTAAATTAATTGTAAACTTAAAAATGGTGCAGCCTGTAAATTATTTGAACTTTTCTTCAAAAATTGGCCACCCTGTAAATTAATTGAAAACTTTAAAAAATGATGTAGTCTGTAAATTAATAAATAAGTAAATTAACCTATAAATTAATAAATATGCGGCCTGTAAATAATTTTTAAAGTTATTTGGAGATATTAAAAATTGGCCATCTTGTAATTTAATTGAAAATTTCAAATAATTTACATGCCACACCATTTTTTAAACCTATTAAAGGATTGGTACATCCAGTAAAAAAAAAAATATGACCTATAAATAATCTTTTAAACTCCAATAATATAATACACTTTTAGAAAAAAGAAAAATTTTTAATAACAAATAAAAAATCATTTCTTCCTCTCCAGGTGAGAGTTCTGTAGGACAATTAATACGCAGTTTGTGATAGACATATTTTCTTTTGGGGTAAGAGGCTGTAGACCAACTAAACGTTTCTCAGCGGGAGCACAGTTGCCCTATACTTCCTCTCGGGTGAGAGTCTTGTGGTCGCTTATACTGCTTGAGAGAATATTGATTAATTTCAAATTAGCATGTTGCCTTAAAACAGCTGCGTCAAAATTTAATACAAATAAAAAGTTAAGAAGCAAAATTAGTGGACAAAATGCGTAGTGAGAAAAATTATTCATATAACAACGTAAACATAACACAATAAATAATAATAATAACTAACGTAAGTGTTTTGCTATGTTAATTAATCAAAATTTGCGTTAAAATTTTATTTATTAGAGAGTTTTTGCATACCGTACGTTAGTTACCGTAGGACGTCCGTTAGCTTTTTCTCCCTAGCGCGCATGCTCAGTTTCCTATGAGCATGCGCGCTAGGGAGAAAAAGCTAACGGGCGTCCTACGGTAACTAACGTACGGTATGCAAAAACTCTCTATTATTACATAATTTAATTACGTTAATGACTCCACCTTTATTTTATAACCTTACATAGCCAATAGTTATTGTAGTAATCGTATAGATTTACAGTTGAGATAGTAGTCGCATAGATTTAAAGTTGAGATAGTAGACACATAGATTTACAGTTGTTATGGTGGTCACAAAGATTTACAGTTGAGACAATATACACATAAATTTACAATTGAGATAGATACTCAGATTTACAGTTGAGTTAGTAGAGACATAAATTTTCAGTTGATATCAAAAATTTTCAAATGCTAAATACGAGCGAAGGTTATTTAACGAATATCATTTATCAATGGAATGCCATATATGTAGATCTTTATTTAGCAGATCCAGTGTTAATCAGAGTGTGTCACATGCAATTGCTACACTATACCCATATTGTGTTAACGCTATTTGGAACGCATAACATAGCTGTGGTTTCTGAGGGAAGGGTTTGTTTCTTCAAAGAAATGATTGTCAGATTGATAGGTTTATTACTCCCATTACCAACATAAATACTGGAATTATCGGTTCGATTTCACTAATAAAGATTGGAAGCTGTTCAGTTGAAAAAAAATTGATTAGTATAAGTTTTGCTTTTTTTCACTGTTCCTATGATCCTTTGGATATTTGAAAAAATAAAATAATAACAATAATTATTATAAAATAATTAAAGTTATTATTATTGTTATTATTTCGAAAAAAAAAATCATATGATTTTTTTTTTCAATCTGACATTTATGCCATTCTGAATCTGCCATTTACTGAAAATATGATAAAAATAGTACATAAATTTAAAAAATATTTCCTTTATAAATGAATAGTGCTCTGTCTTTCAAATAGCTTAACATATATAAATAAAATACGATATACTATAATAAAATTATCTGCCAGTAAGTATCTGACAGTATAATTAAGTTATCTGCCAGTTGGCCGACGGCTTTGGCCTACCACGGGGCTGTCAATGAAGATAAAGAAAAAAGATAAAATAAATTTATATCCATTTTGTATTAAGTGTAAGTTTTAATTAGATGCTCAATATTAAACGAAATAAAAATGATTTTATAAATAATCCTTTATTAATAAAATGCATATTTAAATGCCGTAGTTTCTTTATTAATTTTCATGCAAAAATTCAGGCCAAAGTACTAAAGCACACATAGCCAAAAAATTACCTTTATTTAATGAAAAAGAGTTTTGCAGAATTTGTTATTAAATACATAATAATTTTGAAATTGAAAATTATCTTCTGTGTGTTCAAATTGTTGAAGTGTGTTGTGTTGAGATGATCAAATTGTTAAATGAATTCGATTTTGATAGAATTTGAAACTAAAATAATTTATAATAAATTTTTTAATCGCTGTTTTTCCCCATATAAGAAACATTAAAACTTTAAAAAACTGTTTTTTCGCAATGAAATGAAAACAATAAATGATTACCGTTATATCTATAAAGAAAAATCCATATTATTTCATCAAAATAATTTCTCCAGTAGATACACACACACGTATATATTAGAAAGAGGGAAGGAGAGATGTAAACAGAGAAAAAAGTAAAGTAACTACAAAAAAGTAAGCACACCAGAAGAAAAGATAGGAAAGAGGATGAACAAGAGACTTTTTAGAATCACAATGAATTTGTATAACAGCATAAGGTTGTGAACCTTATGTGAATTAAATAACATCCCTTTTAATCAATTAAAAATATCTCCTTTATAAATGAATACACTGTCTTTCAAATAGGCTAGAGTGTATAAGAAAATTAGATATATAATAATATAAATGTTAGATATATAATAATATAACAAAATAGAAACTGTAGAATTCTGAAAACCTGCATATTGTAGCACACTTATTTTACTGAATAAATAAATAAAATAGCCATGAATAAATAAAATAGGCACATTATTAAAAAGCTACCATATTTTTCAATGTATGTACCGCTTCACATACATCCATAATAAAAACACGGATCTATCGACATCCTTTTAGATATAGCATCCTTTCATCAGCCAGTGTTCCTCTGGATCGCATTACATCCGCCATTTCCATTCGCATATTTAAATTGGCTTTTTCACAAAAGGTAGCTATCTCATCTCGCGGGAGAAGCTCTGGACACAATGGCACAGCTAACAGCCTTCTGAAGGAAAAACATTAAATCAAGCCTCGGTCTACTGGCTTCTTTAAAAACGTCAATTTATTTCTTAGACCGCGAGGTACCTTTCTGATGGCATCGCTTCGAAAAGTTCCGAATGATGTTGCAGTCTATTTTTCATTTATTTATTCCTTCTTTTTTCTTTCTGTGACTAGTCCAGCATAATGGTAGAAACAGAGTGTGAAGTTTTCTCTGCCATTAGATGGGTTTTCGTACAATGGAAGTGAGTTATTTGGGAATGGCGTGATACTAGCCCAGTAAGAGGGAAAAATAAATCATTTGAAATATGAAATTAAATTGTAGCATAAATATCTTAAAGGATTTTGAATAAGATGTAATTATTTTAGTCACATAAATATTAAATAGGGCCTGATGGTCGAGTGACTAGCGCTCTGGCTCTTGGCGCCCCAGAGTTTGAGTCCCGTCGGTACCACGGATGACTGCAGTGGTTCGGAATCCACTTTAAAGATTAGGTCGTCTGTCTACTGGCAGATTTCGAGACAGGAGATGTTTTCTTGTTTACTAGGTAGGGTTGTTAGGAGTACACCTTACAGCCCTATTAGACTGGGACCTATGGTTTAAAGTGGATTCCAAACCATTATAAGCATCCATGGCACCACCGGTCATCGAACCGGAGACCGATGGCAACGAGGGCCAGAATGCTAGCCACTGGTCCATCAGGCCAAAATTAATGACCTAGATAATAAGATAAATCAATAAACTATAATAAAAAATAAGATAGATCAATAAACTAGATTAGATATTTGGAATAGGCGAGGTTATACAGTCAATAAAATACGTTATGCTAAATATCTAATATTCAAATTCTAAACTACCTTAATTTAATAGTAAAGAATTTGGTAATGCAATATTGATTGTGTTGTTGTTGTTACTAATCCCCCTGTTGCATTAAAACCTACACCAGGTTCAATAAACCCCATCGCAAGCGACTGGTCCATGTCTAAGGGCAATTCACTTTAGCAAGGAATCACGAGGGCTGAAGACTGACTAAACTTCAAGACGATTCTCTACGATCATATTATATTGGGACCTGTGATTTAAAGTGGATTCCGAACTACTAAAAACATCCATGGCACTGCCGGGGCTCGACCCCAAAACCTGTAGCAGCGAGGAACAGAGAGCTAGTCACTCGGCCATCAGGCTCAAATTAATAAGCTAGAATCAATAAATTAGATTATATATTTAGAATAGGTTAATTTATATAATCAATAAAATAAATTGGGTTTTATGCTAAATATCTGATATATCAAATGCTAAAATATTTTAATTTAATAGTAAAGAATTTTGTTACACAATATTC
Source organism: Caerostris darwini (assembly GCA_021605075.1). Classification (NCBI taxonomy): domain Eukaryota; kingdom Metazoa; phylum Arthropoda; class Arachnida; order Araneae; family Araneidae; genus Caerostris; species Caerostris darwini. The sequence continues at coordinate 163,561 of BPLQ01007674.1, read as the reverse complement.
ATTGCTTTTTTTTAACTATAAAATTTTACAGTTTAAAATTCTGATCCAAGAATCAGCAGCAAATAAAATAAATCACTCATTTCGTTTTATTTTACAACAAAATAAATAATCACTTATTTTGTGATTGGGTAAGAGCTTTATAGATTGAGTGACAGGGTAAAAATTGTCAATGCCTCGATTTTATGGTAGATTTATAACATATTCCGCATTACAATATTACAAATAATAGTAGATTAAATATTACAAGATTACAACGAAAATTGCAGCTGTATAGTATACACAACCTTACAAGACTTGTATGGCTGAAATGTGTGACGCGAGAAGATTACGTAGAAAAAATAAAGTTGTAGATTCGGCATTACAAGAATACAAAGAAAAATCGAAACTAATTAATATACTTCTTCTTCTGAATTTTTATAAATAATTCTGAATTTTTTTTTGTTAATGAAGTTTGAAGCTGTACAATAAAATTTCTAAATATTTTGTTTCTCAGAAATAAATTTTTTTCTAAATATTAAATTGTAGTAGATTCGACAATACAAGAATACAAAGGAAAATCGAAAGTGTAGTAGATTCTTTATTACAAGAATACAAAGAAAAATCGAAATTGAAATAATTCGAAAATACGAAATCGAAATCGATTCTGTATTACAAGAATACAAATCGAAACTAATTAAATTCTTGTTAATTCTTAAATTCTTGTTCTAATTAACTTCTAATTAAAAAATAGAAACTAATTAAATTCTTGTTCTAATTAAATTATAATTAAAAAATCTAAACTAATTAATATTCTTCTTTTTCTGAATAATTCTGAATTTTTTGTTAATGAAGTTTAGTTGTTTGAAGTAAAGTTGTTTAGATTTGTTTGAAGTTTGTACAACAAATTTTCTGACTATTACGTTTTCCAGATATTAATTGTTTTTCTAAATAATTTTATTTTTAAGCAAATTAGTGTCAATAATTCTTTGAAGAGGTTAATTTGGCAATAATGTTTTTTAAAAAGTCAATACCATCACTAATTTTACAGACTTTAAGAGGTCAAACTGTTTATTGTCCCAAATTCCATTAGCACAATTAATGTTGCATGGATTCCCCAATATGCCAATTTACTCTAGAATATATTGCCAATTTTCTTATTGTGCGAACTTTAATACCTTCCATACAGATTAAGGACGACACTTACATGCTTCTTGGAAACCATCAAATAACCTAACTGGCTACCATTTCCAAAGAAAATCCATAAAAATAATCGACTTTTCCTTATTTGATATTGTTTCTATCCGGTTACGATGAAGATTTGAAACACTTTTTTCTGACATTTGCGGTGGTATCTTCCTTGTTCGGCGAGGTTAGTGATCTTGACATGGCGGTATCCAGTTTGTTCTATTGAGGCCTTGATTTTCCAGATTAGAATCAAGGTCTGAAACATGACCGGGGTTTTATTACTTCTCGGATAAAAGAATACATTGTGAGGAAACTGGAAACTACTTTTGCTCGCGTAAGTGATTTAGAGGGTATTTAGATAATGTTTTTGTGTTGTGGATCGTGAATATTAAAAGTTTCATTAGTGGAATTTATTAAACGTTGCAAATAAGATATAGTTTCTGGTTCCGTTGCGTTTTTGCGTGATTAAATTTTTAAATAAGAAATTGCATTGATAGTGATATTTTTATTATTATGAATGTTATTATTATTATTATAATTATTTTGCCTTATAAAATATTAATTATTATATTTTTGCTTCATAAAAATATTAATTATTATATTTTTGATTCATAAAAATATTAATTATTATTAATTTGCCTTATAAAAATATTAATTATTATTAATTTGCCTTATAAAATTATTAATTATTATTATTTTGCCTTATAAAAATATTAGTTATTATTATTTTGCCTTATAAAAATATTAGTTATTATTATTTTGCCTTATAAAATTTGCCTTATAAAAATATTAGTTATTATTATTTTGCCTTATAAAATTATTAATTATTATTATTTTGCCTTATAAAATATTAGTTATTATCATTTTGCCTAATAAAAATAAATTATATGCAGCTGTTTTCCATAAGGATATCCTATTCAGGCATTTCGAGATTTGTAAGGTAGAACAAAACAACCGCGCTTTTTTTTTTGTAAAGCAATTCAGAAACTATGAAACCAGTCACTGTTTTACAGAATTATGGTATATTTGTTGTAAGCATTATATGGTAAAATCGTAGTAAATTCTGAATTGCAAGATTTGTATGGTAGATTTATAATACATTCCGCATTCTTCTTCTTTATTGGCGCAACAGCCCCTTGATGGGCCAAAGCCGTATGCCTGCTAGCAGATGCATTACAATATTAAGAATAAAAATAGAAATTATAGTAGATTACATATTACAAGATTGCAAATGAAGATTGCAATTATATAGTACTCTCAACTGTACGAGATTTGTATGACACAAATGCATTATATTGACAGGAGAATACATAGGAAAAAATGGAATTGCAGTAGATTTGACATTACAAGAATACAACGAAATATCGAAACTAATTAATATTCTACTAGATAAACTTGTCATTTAAAATGTACATTAGGATGTTACATTAACATTCGAAATAGGTGCAAACAAAATATTTTTATTGATTTTGAAATGCTAGAATAACTTAGGGGGTCTGATGGCTGAGTGATTAACGCTCTGGTTCTGACATGGCGGTATCCAGTTTTGTTCTATTGAGGCCTTGATTTTCCAGATTAGAATCAAGGTCTGAAACATGACAGGGGTTTTATTACTTCTCGGATAAAAGAATACATTGTGAGGAAACTGGAAACTACTTTTGCTCGCGTAAGTGATTTAGAATGCATTTAGATAATGTTTTTGTGTTGTGGATCGTGAATATTAAAAGTTTCATTAGTGGAATTTATTAAACGTTGCAAATAAGATATAGTTTCTGGTTCCGTTGCGTTTTTGCGTGATTAAATTTTTAAATAAGAAATTGCATTGATAGTGATATTTTTATTATTATGAATGTTATTATTATTATTATAATTATTTTGCCTTATAAAATATTAATTATTATATTTTTGATTCATAAAAATATTAATTATTATTAATTTGTCTTATAAAATATTAATTATTATTAATTTGCCTTATAAAAATATTAGTTATTATTAATTTGCCTTATAAAAATATTAATTATTATTATTTTGCCTTATAAAAATATTAGTTATTATTATTTTGCCTTATAAAAATATTAGTTATTATTATTTTGCCTTATAAAATTATTAATTATTATTATTTTGTCTTATAAAATATTAATTATTATTATTTTGCCTTATAAAATATTAGTTATTATCATTTTGCATAATAAAAATAAATTATATGTAGCTGTTTTCCATAAAGAAATCCTATTCAGGCATTTCAAGATTTGTGAGGTAGAACAAAACAACCGCGCTTTTTTTTGTAAAGCAATTCAGAAACTATGAAACCAGTCACTGTTTTACAGAATTATGGTATATTTGTTGTAAGCATTATATGGTAAAATCGTAGTAAATTCTGAATTGCAAGATTTGTACGGTAGATTTATAATACATTCCGCATTCTTCTTCTTCATTGGCTCAACAGCCCCTTGATGGGCCAAAGCCGTATGCCTGCTAGCAGATACATTACAATATTAAGAAGAAAAATAGAAATTATAGTAGATTACATATTACAAGATTGCAAATGAAGATTGCAATTATATAGTACTCTCAACTGTACGAGATTTGTATGACACAAATGCATTATATTGACAGGAGAATAATGGAAAAAATGGAATTGCAGTAGATTTGACATTACAAGAATACAAAGAAAAATCGAAACTAATTAATATTCTACAAGATAAACTTGCCATTTAAAATGTACAATAGGATGTTACATTAACATTCGAAATAGGTGCAAACAAAATATTTTTATTGATTTTGAAATGCTAGAATAACTGACTAACGCTCTGGTTCTGACATGGCGGTATCCAGTTTGTTCTATTGAGGCCTTGATTTTCCAGATTAGAATCAAGGTCTGAAACATGACCGGGCTTTTATTACTTCTCGGATAAAAGAATACATTGTGAGGAAACTGGAAACTACTTTTGGTCGCGTAAGTGATTTAGAGGGCATTTAGATAATGTTTTTGTGTTGTGGATCGTGAATATTAAATTGTTTTTAAATGTTCATTAGTGGAATTTATGAAATGTTGCAAAAAGGTATAGTTTCTGGTTCCGTTGCGTTGCTGCGTGATTAAATTTTTAAATAGGAAATTGCATTGATCATGATACTTTCATTATTATGAATGCTATTATAATTTTTCCGTATAAAAATGAATTATACGTTGTAGTTTTTTTCCAAAATGTTATGGCAGGCATATGAATTATATATTGCTGTTTTCCATAACGATAAGGCAGGCATATGAATTATATGTTGTTGTTTTCCATTACGATATGGCAGGCCTATGAATTATACGTTGTTGTTTTCCATAACGATATCGCAAGCATATGAATTATACACTCATGTCCATAAATTAAGGATAATTCAGAATCACACAGAAATTGAACTCTAAAATAAAAATTTCACCTGTATAATTATCACACATCTTGAAGAAGAATATGCAAATTACAGGAAACCACCAGATGGCGCGGATAGTACGTCACAATGACGAGAGTGTAAGAGAGGGGTATATATGGAATGGTGGCAAAGAAGTAAAATTGTTCACAAGCGCTTTAAAAGCCTTTCAGTGCAATAACCGCATAGTTATGGCACAAAGGAAGCATTTGGATGATTTTTTACGTGGTAGAATTATCGGACGACTGGAATGTGGACGTACCCAGCTGGAAGTATTTGAGGAACTTGGAATCGCCCAGAGTGTCATCTCCAGGCTTTGGCAACGATTCCAAGATGATGGTAAAGTGAGTAGATGTTACAGCACAGGTCGCCCCCGAGTTACAACGCCGAATGAGGACCGGTATTTAGCAGTTACTGCCAAAAGGAGCGCAGCATCAGACCTGCCTTGTCAGCTCTCTTCAGCTACTGGTACGACAGTTTCAAGGCAGAACGTGTACAGACGCTTAGGGCACATTGGTCTATATGCTCGTAGGCCTGTCAGATGTGTTCCACTTACCGCAACTCACTGTCGCCTGCGATTAACCTGGAGTAGAGAGCATGCATTGTGGACACCGCAACAGTGGTCTTATGTGATGTTTTTCGACGAGTCCAGGTTTAGTTTGCAGTCTGATTCTCGCCGGACTTTCATATGGAGAGTGTCAGGTACCCGTTACCACCAAGAGAACACCATTGAACGACACCGTTACGGTGCTGCAGGATGGCTTGTTTGGGGAGGAATTATTCTTGGTTCCAGAACTGACCTGCATGTTCAGAGTGTAACGATGACAGGCCACATCTATCGTGAAGCCATTCTGGAACAACATGTACGTTTGTTACGGGGCGCCATGGGTGCTGAATTTCTGCTTATGGATGACAACGCCCGTCCTCACCATGCAAACATTGTAGACGAATGCCTTCAATTGAAGGATATCACCCGTATGGATTGGCCAGCATACTCACTGGACTTGAATCCAATAGAGCATGTGTGCGATATGCTTGGCCGACGAATTGCAGGCCATCAACCCCCTCCCACCTGTCAACCGGTCTTCGGAGGGCATTGCTTGATGAGTGGTGTAATATTCCCCAAGATCAGATTGATAATTTGATACTCAGCATGCCTAGGCGTTGTAAGGCCTATATTGCATCGTCCGGGAGACGTACTCCATATTAACCATCATACTAACCATTTTATACTGTTTTTTGTAAATAGGTTTTTTTTTGAAATTTGCTCCAGGGAGCAAAAATCGCAATTTTTATTAATTATGTCAAACATATAGCATCTTTTTTGCTCTTTACCTTTTGTTTAATAAATAGACTTTACAAATAAGTCAAATTTGTTTTGCTTCTGTCTCTTTCTTTGCCTGAACTTCATTATCCTTAATTTATGGACATGAGTGTATGTTGTTGTTTTCCATAACGATATGGCAAGCATATGAATTATATGTTTTGTTTTCCACAACGATATGGCAGGCACATGCATTATATGTTGTTGTTTTCCATAACGATATGGCAGGCACATGCATTATATGTTGTTGTTTTCCATAACGATATGGCGATATTCTATTCAGGCATTACAAGATGTGTATGATTGAATAAAACAACCATACTTTTTTTTTTGTAATGCAGTTCAGAAACTATGAGGTCTGGCATTGTTTTACAGAATTATAGTATAGATTATACAATCTATAAAATAATTAGATTGTATGATCTATACTATAATTCTGTAATGTTATAGTATAATACTGTCTGTTTATACTATAATTCTGTAACTATTTAATACATATTGCAAAATTATATGGTAAAATTGTAGTCAATTCGGCATTACAAGATTTGTATAGTAGATTTGTTCAGCATTCCGCATTATAATAATGTGAAGAAAAATCCTCAACTATAGTTGATTAAATATTACAAGATTACAAACGCAAATTGCAGTTATATAATAGACTCAACCTTGCAAGACTTGTATGGCAGACATGCATTACATTAGACACAAATTAAATAGAAAAAATGAAATTGCAGTACATTTGGCATTGCAAGAATGTAAAGAAAAATCGAAACTAATTCATATTCTACAATATAAACATTGTCATTTAAAGTGTTTGCTGGCAAAAATTAAATCATTACATTTATTTTATTACATGCAGTCATATGCTTCTAACGTTTCGAACCCTGCTTCCAAATTGAACCCAAACAAAATAAAATCAGAAAAAAGTAATATTACTATTGTGTGATTAATTTGACGTTCAAGTTCAATATGATCTCTTCTGTGTTGATTGCTTTAATAAATAATTTTATTTTTTTCTGATATAGTTTTGCTTAGGGCCATTTTCTTTTACTAAAATATAATTAATAAGTTATTATCTTATTTTATTTATTTTTATTTCAGAAATTCAAGTATAAATTTAACTCTTCGGATTAACATGAGAAATATAATCATTTGACTCAACGCCAGAGCTATCGAGATCATGATACCATACATATCTGCTATTAGCACTTGCTCATTTTTATTCATTATAATTTATTATTATTCACATTTACATATTATTTTGACAGCCATCTGTTGTTTTCTTTTCAAATCGCATGTTTTAATTAATTTTTATTCATAGTATGTATTTGATGGATTTTTTTTAATATACCGCACAAAAAAAGACCACGTGAAAACAGTTTTGACTGTACAATATTGCATAATATTGTAACAGGGATATTGTTTATATATAAACCTTTCTAGCCAACGGCCGTACCATGCTGAATATACCGGTTCTCGTTAGATCACCGAAGTTAAGCATCATTGGGCGCGGTCAGTACTTGGGTGGGTGACCACCTGGGAACACTGCGTGCCGTTGGCAAATTTGGGACCTGAATGGCCGAGTGTCTAGCGCTCTGGCGCTCGGTGCCACAGGTTTCGGGTTCGAATCCCGGCGGTGCCATGGATGTTTGTAGTGGTTCGGAATCCACTTTAAGCCGTAGGTCCCGGTCTTCTATGACTGTAAGAGCGTCACGGAGCAAAAGTCAGGCTTCTACCTACGGGGTGCTCCATCACAACAGAAGCTGCTTCCTTCCCCTTCAATCATGAGTCCATATGGACTTGTGGGCTTGGCCAGCCAAGTGGGATAAGAAACAACAAAAACAACAACATAAACCTTTCTTTTCTTTTTAAATTCGTTATATTTGTTTAATATAACATATAATTGTGTATAAAATTAAATTATATAAAAAATTATAATTTTAAATTTTTTAATTTCAATAAATGAAAGTACATCAAGTGGATCCTTCCCCCCTAAAAAAAAAAGCACACATAATAGAAATTTCATGTATCGATATTTCGTTTGATTTTTACGTTTATTTGCATCATGACTTTCTGCTCAAATCTCTCCGTCTCCAAGGAATTTAGATATGAAAGTAAGATACTCTAAGCATTACATCTAGTAGGATACTTGAAGCATTACATCTGCAAAGTTTTACGATGCTCATTTGCTTAATGCTCCAGGCAAAGTAAGTTGAATCTTAGAACAAACGATCAAACAACAAAAAAGAAAGCTTTCGTTGTAGTCACTTATGAGCTTTCTTAGAAACAAAACATTGATTGGAAATAGAGCATCTCTTTTCATTCAAGCATACGTTCCATCTGATATCGTTCTGAATATTTCAATATTCTTCAAATGACAAAGTGAATGCACAAGATTGGTAATTTCAAAAGACGACGCAAATGCAGAAATTTCTTTTTTTTAAAGTAAATGAATATATGTATGAATGTTATGTAAGGAAATATGATAAATATGCTTTTGGATAAGTTTTGCTTTGGTGAAAAAAAGGATATTTTCGTCTTATCTTATGGGTCTTCAGAAGTTCATTATTTCTTCTATTTGATCATTTATGCAAATGTTTCTCTCATATAAAAACAAACATTGTATTTAGTTGCTTTAAAGTCAGTAAAACAAATAATCTTAAAATTCATGAAATGTTTTAGGTCTTCTAAATTCATTATGGATCTAGAAAAGAATCCTAAATAAAATAGATGGAAATAAGTAAATAGAAATTCCTAATAGTTTTAATAATAATCTATCCTCATAAAAGAAAAAAATTGTGAACAAAGTCCATGAAATGATTTTAGATCTTCTATCATTATTATCTATCTTCTTTATGGGTCCAGAAAAGCATCCTAAATAAATAGTTATTAATATTAGTTTTAATAATAATCAATCTTAATAAAAGAAAAAAATGTGAATGCCCAAGAAATGATTTTAGATTTTCTATCATTGTTGTCTATCTTCTTTATCTTTTCATTATGCATACAGAAGAGCATCCTAAATAAAATAGATGTAAATAAATAAATAGAAATTCCTAATATTTTAATAATAATCTATTCTAATAAGAAAAAAAAATTGTGAATAAAGCCCATGAAATGATTTTAGTTCTTCTATCATTATTATCTATCTTCTTTATCTTTTCATTATGGATCCAGAAAAGCATCCTAAATAAAATAGTTGGGAATAAATAAATAGAAATTTCTAATAGTTTTAATAATAATCCATGTTTATAAAAGAAAAAAATTGTGAACAAAGTCCATGAAATGATTTTAGATCTTCTAACATTATCAATCTTCTTTATCTTGTCATTATGGATCCAGAAATAAAATAGATGGAAATAAATAAATAGAAATTTCTAATAGTTTTGATAATAATCTATACTAATAAAAGAAATTGTGAATAAAGCCCATGAAATAATTTTAGATCTTCTATTATTGTTATCAATCTTCTTTATCTTTTCATTATGGATCCAGGAAAGCATCCTAAATAAAATAGATGGAAATAAATAAATAGAAATTCCTAATAGTTTTAATAATGATAATCTACCCTAATAAATGAAAAAAAAAATTTGAAATAAAGCCAATGAAATGATTTAATATTTTCTATCATTATCATTTACTATTTTCTTTATCTTTTCATTATGGATCCAGAAAAGCATCCTAAATAAAATAGATGGAAATAAATAAAAAGAATTTCCTAATAGTTTTAATTATAATATATCCTAATAAAAAAATTGTGAATAAAGCCCATGAAATGCTTTTAGATCTTCTATTATTGTTATCAATCTTCTTTATATGTTCATTACGGATTCAGAAAAGTACCCTAAATAAAATAGATGGAAATAAATAAATAGGAATTCCTAATAGTTTTAATAATAATCTATCCCATTAAAAGAAACAAAATTGTGAATAAAACCCATGAAATGATTTTAGATCTTCTATCATTATTATCGATCTTCTTTATCTTTTCATTATGGATTCAGAAAAGCATCCTAAATAAAATAGATGGAAATAAAAAAAAAAAGAAATTCCTAATAATTTTAATAATAATCTATCCTAATAAAAGAAAAAAAAAAAGATAGTGAGAAATAATTTTAAATCTTCTATCATTATTATCTATTTTCTCTATTTTTTCATTATGCAACCAGAAAAACATCCTAAATAAAATAGATGACAATAAATAAATAGAAATTGCTAATAATTTTTATAATAATCTATCCTAATAAAAGAACAAAAATTGTGAACAAAACTCATAAAATGATTTAAAATCTTTTATCATTATTATTTACTACCTAGTTTACCTTTTCATTTTGGATCCAGAAAAGTATTGCAGTAAATTAAATACCTAATCGTGGCCTTAAGATACATCCATTGCTAATGTGTTGTTTTCTTGATAATAAAAAAAATAAAGATTTATTCTCTTTATTACTTTGCCAATTAATTCTTTATTTCTTGCTTGCAAATATTCTCATCAATTACATACAGTTAAACTTTTTCTAACTAAATTTTCTACCTTTTCTAGCTAAATTCTACTTTAATATTCGATTAAATCTGACGTTTGATACGAAAATTAGATGAAAAAATTTCTAAAAACTGATAGAAATTGGGTTTTATGAATTAAGAAATTTTCAGTTGCTACTACATTTCTTGTTTTCTAAGAATGCCAAAAAACTTTAAAAACTAGAAAAATAGTAGGAATAGATAGAGAATGAAAGTATACTACAGTATATTTCCATGAATAAGCCGAGAAGTTTTAGATAAAGCTGAATTAAGGTGATGGCTTGTATACAGAACCGTTAAACATGCAAAAAAAAAAAAAAAATGTAGATATTTTCCATTAGTCGGGTGCTAGCGATAAATCGCCGAATAGAATTAAATATAGCTGGTTTTTATTTCTTTAGTTTATATTTCTTAAGTTTATGAAAAGATTTTTTTTTAATGAAATAAGATTTTCGTTTATGAAAATAAGTTGTTTTATTTTCGAAATTGTTTATAGTGTTGACCTGTTGCGCTGTTGAGAAACTGAAAAATCTCATGGTGAAATTTGTGCCCAGCTAACTGAAAAGTACTAAAACGTATACCAGAAATATTAATAGAATACTGTAAATAATTCTTCTTGAATATATATTGCAAATAATTCTTCTTTTTCTTTCTCTAATAAATCTGAAAGAAGAAAATACATTACATTTTCATTTCTTCAATTTACAAAGTATTTCTTCTATTTATTAAAAATAGAAGAAAAATGAATAGAAATAAATGTCTAATTATTGAATAGAAATAAATTTATTAATATTTGTTGGTATGAATAGATTTCTTTTACAGACAAACATTAAACATTTGATTTATTAAAATATATTAGTATACAAATTAGAAAAATTACTATCAAAAGAAGGTACTACATACGTCTAATATATCAGTAGTAATAATAATAATAATTGCAGAAAATTGTATCAAATATTTATTGCCACATTAAATTTTCAAAATTGTTTTTAACACGAAACTATTTTTTCGTATATTTATTATCAGTTCGTGAGAAACATATATTACCTGCTTTTCTCCATTGTTATCTACTTTTTAAAAACAACAACATGTTTTTAAAAGCAGCTCACACTTAACTCAGCTATTGGGTGAAGTATTTACTTTATATTTTTAACCACAATCAAGGAAAAGAAAATACTTTAGATTTTTATTGTACAAGAAAAATTGAGTTTATCAAATAATAAATTAATCCATTAACATCTTTAGCGATATGTGGGCTGCATACATTATCGATAAATGCTACTTGCAGTTTTGCTATTATAAATGCTACTTGCAAGAGCTTTGTAATTATTATGCAAAGGGTTAATAGTTTTGTCCAATTTATTGCTCAAAATAATAATAACAATTATCAGTGAGAAACACATTCATCAAATATTTATTGATGCAAATGGATTAAATTAAATTTTTAAATAAATTAATTGGTGTAAATGGTTAACAATTATTTTGATCAAATTCTCAATTAATCTACTATATATACCTTAATACTTATCTGTTGTAAATCTGAAAGAAGAATTCAATTTACAAAGTATTTCTTCTATTTATTAAAAATAGAAAAAATGAATGGAGATAAATTCATTAATATTTATTGGTATGAATAGATTTATTTTATAGACAAACATTAAGCATTTGATTTATTATAATATATTGAATATATTAGTATACAAATCACAAAAAGTACTATCAAAAGAAGGTTACTACATACGGCTGATATATCATTACTATTAATACTGGTTGCAGAAAAACGTATTAAATATTTATTGGCACATATATATAAAATTACATATTTTAAAATTGTTTTTAAAAGGAAGACAACATGTTTTTTAAAACAAGTCACACTTAACAAAGCATATTTACTTTATATTTTTAATCACAATCAAAGAAAAGGAAATATTTAAGATTTTTATTTACAATAATGAATTAATCTATTAACAGCCTTAGAGATATGTGAACTCAATTTTTCCTGCATACATTATCGATAAATGCTACTTGCAAGAGCTTTGTAATTATTATGCAAAGGGTTATTAGTTTTGCCCAATTTATTGCTCAAAATAATAATAACAATTATCAGTGAGAAATACATTAATCAAATATTTATTGATGCAGATGGATTAAATTAAATTTTTAAATAAATTAATTGATGTGAATGGTTTGAAATTATTTTGGTACGATTTTTTTTGTGTATGTACTTAGAATGTATAGATAAATTTATGAGAAATATATATTGCCTGCATTTCCCCATTGCCTACTTACTAAGAATAGAAATGTTTTTTTTTTATAAGCAATTCGCAATTAAAACCGGATGTGTTACATAAATATGATACACTTTTTTTCCAACCGTCCAGGAGTACGGAACCGATAGCGGTAAATTATCATTAATTAAGCGTAGGTCAAGCGCAAAAACCAGACTCGTACAACAAATTTAGATCAACAAACTCCATTACTCATCAACGTATTTTAAAGATTCAGTTACCACTGCTGAAGGTTTCGGTTACAGAGAAGTTCAGAGCTATTGGGTGAAGTATTTAGCAGTTAAAGTTGGTGGGAAAGAACCGTCGGTATGGAAATTAGTCCAACTTTCGTTCATTGCTGGTTTCTTTATTCTGCTTCAATTATTTTCTGAGCTGAATTTCAAACTTCATTTATCAAGTTTTGAATATAGAGTAGTTGGAATTATGGAGTAAATAAATAAACAATGACTAGAACTAATCTATTGAAGAAAATAAGGTTCCTTTTTTAACTATATATTAAATTTAATATTCGTTGGTAACGATGTAGCAGTTGTCAATTTTTTAATATTTTCTATAACTTAAAAGCAATGTTATTGAGATATATATTCTTTTTTAATACTTTATGAGTTTATCTGGTGTATAAACAAAAATCACTAACATCTTTTTTTTTTTTTTTTTTAATACGTAATTGTAATTTACAAAATGAAATTCCCACTTTAAAATTGAGAAATGTTTTATAATTATGTTTTTATAACAATACTAATTATAAAAGAAAATAATTATTTAAATAATTAAATGTTAAAAACTAAAATCATTATAAAATATAATGATTCAATAATTACAAAATTTCTAATATATTATAATGACATATATAATAAAATATTAATAATTTATAATAATTGTTATTTAAACCTTTATTAGTTTAAATATAATTAAAGATATAACAATTGAGTATGTATATATTGAACATGTTGCAATTTTTCTGTATCCCAATATCAAATTTTTTCAAAAAAAAAATTGTCCTCAAAGTAAAATAAATTATATTTACTGACAAAAATATGCTAGATCATATAGACATTTACGTGTAAATAGTCGGGAACCATCAAGAAACATTTGCAATTATCCCTAGAACTTTATTTTGAAGGACTTTGTTCCATTGGTATTGATAGCTACACCCTAAAATAAGGAAAACAGACATTAGAATAGGGTATATAGAGATGATTTTGTTAGAAAGAGATATTGTCGAATACTGTCCAATGAGTGGGAGAATGAGGTGGATCTTATTTCTAAAATTTATTAGGCGAGATGAGGTTCCAAAATTTATCTTTAATGAATTTAATATGGTTTTAATAGGTAATTTCCCCATCTAGAATGATATGGGGAAGTTGATATAAGGTACATAATGATATACAATAAGGTATCCCACACCACATCCTTCTTCCCCACATCATTATATACCTTGTGTCGCTGAAATTTTGAACAAACAACACAAAGGTGACATCTGAGATATCATACTTTCATCCCCTTGTCCTCTTTAAACACAACCATCCCCAAAATAAGAACAGAAGTTTTCAATTCGCAATCGCTTGTCGAGTTTCAATCCCTTGTCTTGAAAACCCAACTCTATACACCAGGCCAGTCCGTTCTTTATATATGCATATAAATGAAACAAATGTTATGGAATAGCAGAAACGGCTATAGATACATTAATTTTTTTTCGAATTTACAAGAGCCATTAAAGTCTATGTGCTATAATTTATTTCAAATCGATTTGAGATATTAACACTCTTTCCCAATTCGTGACTTGATAGTAGTATGAACTAACCAGCAATAAAGTGGACAAGACTTTAATTCCTGTTTGTTGCAAGCTTTATAACCACTACTTTGTAAAATGGGGTCATATTCATAAATTCATAATCATAAATTCTGTCTTCTTAATAATTCATCCTAAATTCTGTCTTCATAATAACTCATCATAAATTCTGTCTTCATAATAATTCATCATAAATTCTGTCGTATCCTTCAACGAATTATAGTGTATGGCAGAATGTCTCTCATCGATACTTGGTTGTACTTTTCCCATTTTTTTTTCAATATGACGTGAAAATATGAATCACTAAACCTTAAAATTCCTCCAAGTAGAAGTTCATCTTTTTCTTCTAAAGGTATAGCAATCTCCAGTATGTGGCATTGATTCCATCTTGATATAGTGTGGCAAAAAAATAAACAAATAAAATAGATAAATAAATAAATAAAAATAAAATAAAAACAATAAAAATAAAAACAATAAAAATGAAAATAATAATAAATAAGTAAAAGAAAGCATTCAAATTAAAGAATGTTGGAAAAGCTTTAACTAAAAATTTAAAAAAAAAAATTTAATTTATAAGAAACTATTAAAATTTAAAAAAAATTAATTGGCCTGTAAAAACACTATAAATAAAAGGCACACAATAATAAGCCTCTGCATATAAATACCGCATAGGCACACTATAAGCTCACGCACCATTATCAGTTGACCACAATCTCAAAATTACGATTCATCCGAGCATCTTACAAATTTTATGACCGCGTTTACACCACCGCCTATTTTTAAATCTCAAATAAATCGGACAATTCCAATGACCATTATCCCTATTCCGCGGCCTACTCGAAAGCCAGAAAAATAAACAAAAGAACGCACGCACACAAGCACTACTTGTTAATCATTGTTACGACAGCTCGCATCACTAAAAATAACTCGCATAAAATCGCGGCTCCATGACCGTAACTGTAGTAAGCCGCGGAGGTCACCAAACAATCCATACCGACCGAGGTTGATGTCTGGAGACACATGTTATCAACTGTCTTTTGGTTCGTTCCGGAATTGCACAAAGCTCTCAACGCGCCGTTGGTCATGAGTTGCAGTGATGACACATAGCATTGATTCCATCTTGACATAGAATTTTTGGATTTTGTTTG
This sequence comes from Caerostris darwini, assembly GCA_021605075.1. Lineage (NCBI taxonomy): Eukaryota > Metazoa > Arthropoda > Arachnida > Araneae > Araneidae > Caerostris > Caerostris darwini. The sequence continues at coordinate 147,907 of BPLQ01007674.1, read as the reverse complement.
GTATTCTTTGCTGTGATGCCATTGTGCCATCCACCCTACAAAGTTCGTCTTCTGTTTTCGAAATTGTTTAAAGTGGGTTTGTTAGTCAAGCTAGGTAGACCTAATTAGTAGTAGGGTTTAGTGACAATGCTAGAAATCAACAATGAAAAAAAAAAAAATCTCTGGTACTTTTTTTTCAAATTGTTATACATTGAAATTTTTAAAATTTGTATACTTTGGTGTAAGATTTAATCAATCCAATGATAACAAAAGCATTTTTAAGTACATCAAGCATTCAAGGAAAAAAAAAACTTTAAAAATATGTATTAATGGCCAACTGTCAAAACTAGCCACTATAACAGTTGAACAGAAAAGGTTAGTTTAGATTGAAAATGTCATTCACGCCCCAAAAAATTTTACCAAGAAATCATTTCACCAATCAATCAAATCAATTTTTTTTAGAAATCAAGAAAGATTTCTGAAATTTTAAATTATATTAATGATAAAAGTATTAGAAAAATAGCATTATTGATTTCAACTTTTATATTTTTTAATGATTATAGTAGTTGAAACACCATAGAAATTTTTTTCTGGCATTTATGCATGTTTCTTTCATGTTAGAAATTAATAAGATTAAACTTACTTTAAGGAAAATATATACTGCAAACCAATAAATAATATAATTAATGCACAATGAAAGAAATCTCATATTTTTTCTTCAAATTGTTACACATTGAAAATTTTAAAACTTGTATACTTTATAGTGTAAGATTTAATCAATCAAATGTTAACAAAAGCATTTTTAAATGCATCATGCATTTAAGAAAAAAAATTAAAAATATCCATTAATAGTCAACTGGCAGAACTAGCCACTGTAACAGTTGAACAGAAAAGGTTAGTTTAGATTGAAAATGTTATTCACGCCCCAAAAAATTTTACCAAGAAATCATTTCATCAATCAATCAATCAAATCAATTTTTTTTTAGAAATCAAGAAAGATTTCTGAAATTTTAAACTATATTAATGATAAAAATATTAGAAAAATATCATTGTTGATTTGACCTTTTATGCATTTTAATGATTACAGTAGTTGAAACACCATAGAGAAATTATTTTACTTTTTTTTTTTTGGGATTCATGCATGCATCTTTCATGTTAGAAATTAATTAGATTAAATTTACTTTACGGAAAATATATGTTACAAACGAATAAACAATATAATAATATAATAAATGCACAATGAAAGAAATATCTCATACTTTTTCTTCGAATTGCTATACATGGGCATTTTTAAAATTTGGATACTTTAGTGTAAGATTTAATCAATCAAATGATAATAAAATAATTTTTAAGTGCATCATGTATTAAATTAAAAAAAATAAAATAAAAATATCTATTAATGGTCAACTGTCAGAAATAGCTGAGCAGAAACTGCTAGTTTACATTCATCCACGCTCCAAAAATTTTACAAAATTTATAAAGAGAAATCAAGAAAGATTTCTGAAATTTTAAACTATATTAATTATAAAAGTATTAGAAAATATTGATATTTTTGAAAATATTATTGATTTGACCTTTTATACATTTTAGTAAGTACTACTACAATAATTTTTTATAAATATAGTAGTTGAAACACCACAAAGAAATTATTTTTTCTCTTTTTTCGGCATTCACTTTAGAAATGAATTAGATTAAACTTTCTTTGATGGAAATATATGCTGCAAATCGAATGCAACCTAAATTTAAGAAAATATTTTAAAAATAAAAATAAAATAAAATCTATATTACCAAAAACAGTTTTGTATAAATCAATCTAATAATCAGATAATTAAATGATTTTTGTTACACTAATTTTTAATTGTATATAAAAATATTACAAAAATATGACATATTATAAATATCTTTATATTTATACAACTATTTTTTAAAGCAATTATACACACATATTATTATTATAAGAAAATGCCTAATAACACTAAATTTTCTTTATATTGCACTCTAATATAATTCGTTAAAATTAATGCCTTCTTTAAGATTAAAGAAAATCTGCAATCACACAATCTTGATTTTATTTTATCCACAATACATATTACATTAATAAAAGCATGCCTGAAGACTAAATCTTGAAGCCACTGAAACCCTCATATCTCCTATCTGTAGTTTTTTCATATTTTAAAATATATTTCTCTTACTGAATAAAAGGGGATATGTTTTATATGCTTTGCCCTTTTTGTGTAAAATCTGATTTTTTTCGTGTTATTAGTGTGTTTATAAAAAAAATTTTTTTTTTCTGTGGATGAGCATTTTCCGATTTATTCACTAATTCAACTCTAACGTGTGAAAAGACAATGCAAAAAATTACATCTATTGAATAAAAAAATATTACTACATAAGTAGTATAGCATCACAGGAAAGACAACAAAAACAAATCTGACGAATTACTGCTGATACATATTATATAAGGTTTCCAAATGGCCAAATTTTTCATGCCTGTGATTACACTTTTTTTTTCTCTACTTTACTAGGAACTTCATTTAGCTACTATATTTTAAATCCTTGAACTCTAACGTAGCATCTTAAAAAACCTATATTAGGTGGCTATCCATTACGGGTTGTGCATTCGTATGCTGTCTGTAACATCTATTTCGCCAGATATTCTTTTCTCCTGGTTTTTGTGATCACAAAAACTCTTCGAGTTCGGGGCTCAGCATCAACAAGTTTTCCTTTCCGTTCACCCTCCATGTCTGTTTTCTTCTTGCTCCGGAGTTCACGTCAGATCTTTTCTCTCCTCCCTGATATCCTCATCACATTTTATACTTAGCAAAACTTCACGCCCTTCTTTCATTATTGGCTGGATTTACATTTTAAAATCTGACCATTGACCCATAAGTTTTTTTTATTGGTGGTGGCAGGGAAGGGGGTGATACCGACATTTAATCAATTCCGGAAGAGCGTCTAGTTTTGGGGGCTAGAGTACAACACAAACATACACATACTTACATACACGTACATACACAAACCATTCAAATATAACATGTAAAATATAATTATAACACATATAAGGATTATTAATAATTTTACCTTAATATACACACATTATTTATAAAATTTATAAATACATATCGACACGTTATAATCAAACTTCTAGGAAATCGACTAAACAAAATTTTATCTATTGAATGCATCTGGACTCCACTGAATGTTGGCATTACAGAAAATGAACAAGCAAACTTTCTAAAAAAAATCAACAACAGACAGCCATTATTTTCATGGAAATCTCCCGAAGCCAGAGTTTCTTGTTTTTGATCAAAAATGAATACAATACAAGATCAATGTGCAAGGAAAAGTATGCCCAAAATTCATTCATCCAAATAGTCTTAAACTTTCTCACCCATTTATTTCTCTCTACAAATCTACAGGAAGTCTTACAACTATCTCGATTTAAACTTTAAACTCCTGAGATTTAGTATGAATTACTAAAAATGAAGAGCACTATTACTGAAATGAGAGTACGAATTACTGAAATTTTTAAATATGAAGTCAAGAAACATGCTACAAAAAGGTTTCGTTTATAATTCAAGTTCTATCTTTTACATTGATATTTGACATGACGGGCCTGAATGGCCGAGTGGCTAGCGCTCTGGCGCTCGGTACCACAGGTTTCGGGTTCGTGTCCCGGCGGTGCCATGGATGTTTGTAGTGGTTCGGAATCCACTTTAAACTGTAGGTCCCGGTCTAACAGGATCGTAGAGCGTTGCGGGGGCATTGTTACTCCGCGTCCGTGGCTTATCTTCAAGTTACACGCGCCCCCTGGGTAATGCAAAGTGAGTACGTCTGTGCGGCGCTTGCCTTAAGGCATCCAAGACCAAGCTGTCTAAAAGTGTTTGCCAGCTGCATTAGAAAGAAAAAAAAAAGAAAAAATATTTGACATGACTGAGAATGTGTATTACAAGATTGTAACAATACTTCATTTTCTACGGAAAGTCTCGTAACTTCTTAAACAACGAGCATTTTCTTTTTTGTTTATTTGTAACAGATGTCATTCAAAGTTTCTTGTCAATGTTCTAATTTTATTTTATAGTTCCGATCTGGTCATTAAAAGCCCCTTGACTAGATCAGAAATTATCAGTTTCATAGCCTCAAAAATGATCATCAAAGCTTCATCTATTCTTATGGTCTATATATTTATTCTGCTTACATCTTTATTTTCTTTTCGTTGCCAGAAATACTACGGAATAATTCATTTAATTCAAAATCATGTTCAAAGCTCACCATACAATCTTTCAAATTCGAAAGACTATAATGGATTAATGGGGGCAACTGGCGTACCGATTACGGAGTACCAACAGTGGGAAATACCCCTTAAACCTCCTCATCTTAATTCATAGATATGCTTGGAATTTTATATGGCTGCTTAATTATTGTTAGTAGTATAAATGATAAATGAATGTAAAAATTCAAATTAAGTAGGTACTCAAAAAAAAAAACTATTTATAAAAAGTAAGACAAAAAATAAAAGAATTTAAAATTTAAATTCGGTACAATTAGGGACAAGCCGTAAACATATACAAAAACGTTAACAAACAAAACAACCCTTTGCTTACGAAATCACTGATTGGGAAAAACTTTTAGGTAAGAGCGTGGTTTCGAACCTCCGAACTGTTTGGAGAACCAGATCTTACATTAGGCGCCTTAGACCTCTCGGCCACCATGACTGGATTAATGGGGAACCTGATGGGCGAGTGGTTAGCATTCTGTGCCGCAGGGTTCCAGTCCCGGCGATGACATGGATGCTTGCAGTGGTTCAGAATCCATTTTAAACCTTAGATCTCGGTCTAACATGATCGGGGCCTAATAACCGAGTAACTAGCACTCGGTACCTCAGGTATCGGATTTGAATCCCGGCGGTGCCATGGATGTTTGTAGTGGATGTCCTGGACCCGGTCTCATATAACCGTAGAACGTCACATACTTCTTCTCACTCACATCATTCCCAAACTGTAAAGCTGCAACTCAGCTCTAGACACAGTGATGTGATGTGGTGTGGTGTGGTGTGGTGTAGTAGTAGTCTAACATGATCGTAGAGCGTTGCGGGGGTATTGGTACTCCGCGTCCGTAGCTTATCATCAAACTGCACGCATCTCCTGGGAGTGCTGAGTGAGTAACATCGGTACGGCGCTTGCCTTAAGCAATAATTTTAAGCTTAAGCATAAAAGACAACTGTCTAAGCGTTTGGCGCATTAGAAAAAAAAATAATGGATTAATGAATTTTGGACTTTACAGTTTTCTATAATTATTCGACCATCTTGAGAGCACCTTGATGACCAATTGCCTAGCGCGTTTGGCTGGTATTTGATACCACAGGCTTCAGGTTCGAATCTGGCGTGGTATAGATCTTTGTGAGTGGCTCGGAACCCGCGTTAAAATGTAGGTCCCGGTCTAATTAGCCAAAAGTTTGCAAAAAATGTAGAGTGACAAACCAAACCAACATTACAGTCTATCTTTTATATTAATAGCATTTGGGTAAACTGTGATAAAGCAGCTTTAGCAAGCAGAAATCTCAAAGCCACTAGTCACGTAGTAAGAGTAGTCAAGTAGTATAGTCATAGTAGTATAGTCAAGTAGTCATAGTAGCAAGAACGTTTAAGAATATTCCGAAAATTCTAAGCGGAAATTATTTTATCCTTGATTTTATTGAAGTTCTTAAAGGTAAGTTATTCATTGTGTTGAAATATTATTCCAATAAAAATTTTCTATGTGAATATTCCAATATGTTGATTAGCTAAATAGTTAGAATTTCTTCATAAAATAAATCATATCATAAATCAAATATCATATTTATATACTATTTAGAATTTTGTTGTCTTTCTAAATTTCATTAATACGAGGTTTTAAATATAATTTTTTTAACAGAAGGTATATTGTTAAAGTGGATTGGAGATGTTTTGGTCACTAAATGAAAAATTCACCAACAATGCCTATTTCATAAATTCTAATAGTTTATTACCAGATAAATGCTTTTATTTAGGAAGCGTGTAAAAGAAACTGTAGTATGCAGGTTGGACAATCCGATGGTAACTGGGTGTAGTTGGGTTAAGATACTTCGGGCATAAGTTTTAAAACTCACAGCTTTATTTACACACGCACAATTTAAAGACAGATAATTATAGATTTGTAGGAGGATCCCACTTCTAAGCCGAAAACTCGATACTCAGGTACGTACGGGATGCGCGTAATTAATTACTCTCCGGGTGAGAGTCTGTAGGCCAACTATTAAGCAGGGTTGCGTTAAATATATTTACCCTCGGGATGAGAGATTGTAGATAACTAAACGTTTATCATCGGCAACGCCGGTTGTGCTGTACTTTCTCTCGGGTGAGAGTCTCGAGGCTGACACTATTTCTCCTAACCGCAACAGTGCATAGGAGGAAATACTGTTACAAAACGAATTTTTTTTCAAAATCCCATGCTACTACAAAAGGACAAAAACGATCCACAAAATTCCGATGTATAATATCGGAATTATTATATAATGATATATAATATTATTATATAATATTCCGATGTAAAATATCGAGCCATTATGATTAATTGTGATCAGTTTTATCTAATTAAATATAATATCAAATGTTTCAAACATTCGATTTTTCTGTATTAAATTTGTTTTTATTAATTGCGTGAAATATAAAATGAAATATTAAAATATAATGTAGGATGTTGATGAGTACCTTATTGACTGTTATTTCTTTTTTTTATATTACAGATGTAATACATTTAACTTTTTGTATGTAATATAGTAGCATTGGTATTAATACAAAAAAGAATTTATTCAACACATTAATTAATCTCTTCATGTTCTAAAAAAACATATTAGGATTGCAGATGTGTAGAAATCTGTATTGAGTCACGTGACTTTTTCTTAATCATATTTTGAATGTTTCTGACCGTCTAGTGGTAAAAATATAAAACATCAAATTTCTTTGTTTCGATTGAAATGATTGGCTCGTGTCATGCATCTTTGATTAATGATTTATATTCGTAGCACATAATCTTTGGAAGCTAAATAAGCTAGCTTTTTTGGATAACTTCACTTATTTTAAACTTAAAATTTAACTGAAGTTGAAAAGCAGCAAGATTCATTGCAAAATTCGATTTGTTGCGTAAATATTTTTTTTTTTTTTTTGACGAGTAATCTTGAATTATGAATGTGGAAAATAAAAAAAAATGTGTACATGATATAAATAATGTGAAGAATAAGACAGTAGAAACATAAAACTAAAAGTTGTGAGTTGAAAGTTTTTTTTTTTTTTGTTTTACATAGTGAATCAGCTTAAAATGGAAGAAATGCTGTATGATATGCAATTGCGAGAAAAAGTCTGCTTACAGGAAGTTCTGATGAATGCTGATTAAAATTATTTTATAGAAACCATCAGCAAATGATTTTATGAAGACATATTTTTTAAAATTTATTTTTTACACTGTTTTTGTCTAAATAATGCATTGATTTTAAAAATTGTGCATTAGAAAAATCGCATCGGAATTTAAAGCAGATTTAAAAAGATTGAGGTATCAGTTATTGCATCTAATAAGATAAGTACACTCTTGGTTGTTATGAAATATTCTAAAACAGCTGAAATCATGAGATTTAGCTGCATTCGACATGCTTTGATGATGCTATAGATAAATATAGACGAGAAAATGATAGATTATACAATAGTAGTAGTTATAACTCCTATTTTTCTCTAGTTTTTATAACTTGTATCTTGCTTGATATTGTATGCTATTTCATTTATTTTTACTATTGCATAATATTATATATTATGCAATAGTAAAAATAAATGAAATAGCATACAATATCAAGCAAGATAGAAATTAGAGAAAATGATAATTTAACAAGATTACAAGAATATATTTTAAGAAACCACTATTGGATGGAAAAAATTAACTCTATTTTTTCCAATATTGCTCAATTTGCCAGTTGTTCCCATGAAGACTGGATTAAAAGATGTCTGTTTGGTAATTCGATTGCATTACTTTCTGAAGAAGATACTCCTATTCTCCAAGAGATGACATTGTTAAATGAACAACAAATTCAATTGAAGTCAACAATAATTGAGATTTGATACGATGAATAAAATGATGTGATTGACATTTGAAAGTGATGGTTGATTTTCTTTTATAATCATGAAAAACAAAGCATTGAACTCGATAAGCAGTCTATTCCGACTTGTAAGAAAACTCGAATTATTTGAAGTTTGATTAATTTATTTTTCCTATTTCGGATTTATTGCATTATTTTTTCATGTAATATTTGAAATTGTACTGTTTTTAATATTTTGAATTTAATTTTTATTTATTTAAGTTATTTTTCAATGAAGATTAATCTAAGTAGATTTCTAATTTCAACGATGATTAAACTGTCAATTTTTAATTTCAACGATGATTAATCTACGTCCATTTCTAATTTCAACGATGATTAATCTACGTCCATTTCTAATTTCAACGATGATTAATCTACGTCCATTTCTAATTTCAACGATGATTAATCTTCATCGATTTCTAATTTCATCGATGATTAATCTAAGTTATTGTTCATTACATAATTTAGGGCATCACATTAGACGTTTCATAATTACCTTAATTACATAAAGATATAGAATGATAGATTTTGGCATTTTATAATATGTTGAGCCTTTTTTTATTGGTTTAATGTTAAATTTTCCTATATTGATGTTTTTTCTATATTTTTTCTATATTTTTAGAAGTAAAATATGTAATTTTATTTACTGTAGACATGAAAATATATATGGTACTACGTAATAAATTATATAGTATTAAAAACACAATATATTCTGTATATGTACCATATTCTATGTCTGTATATGTACAAATAAGCGATACATAAAACATATTCTAGGTTTCTTGTTTTAAAAACATACTTGCAATTTTTTTTTGCATATGTTGAATTAAAAACTACATAAGGGTTAAGATAAGTTTAGATAAGGCTTTTTTATCTGTTTATATATGTCTTATTATGTGTCATAAAAGTTCCAATTGTTTCATTATACAGAACTAATGTTAAAATTATGACAATAAAATGCAACATTACATTTCTCTAAGTTACATAACTTTCTAAGCTCCAAATCTTCACGAGAAATTTTCGTGGAAATAAAGACCAAGTGTCACACCGTAAACCATCTCCGCTGATACATAACAATATTTAAAAACCCATAAATAATCAATTCTTCATCCAAATTGCCTCTATGCCGCGTTTTATCTAACCTCAAACTACAATAAAAGTGGAAATAAATCCCCAAATGATGCGGATAAAACGACTGACACGAATCACAAGTGAAGCTGATTTGAACATCTTTTCACACGACCTGCTTTTCTTTTTCCACTTGTTTTAAACTCCTTTTCTTTTGAACACTTTTTCCACAATTTTTCCCTATTAAAGGTCAATCATCCCATTCGTCTGAGAGGAGTGTTAAGAGGATTAAGGAAATAACGAGTCATAAGAAAGAACTTTCTTCCGATTTTTTTTTGTTTCTTTTTTTTTCAGTGAATTAACACAATGGTTTTTTCCCTGATAGTTTTTGTCTGTTTGGATAGTTATTCTCTATGCGGTATGTATTTAGGTTGAGATGTTTTCTTTTTTAGAATGACTTAAACTGGTTTAGGCAAATCGGGATGATGTACTCAGTGGAGTTAACTTAGTTAACTTGATATTTCGTAACTTGGGTCAAGGACATTTTGAAACGTGATCTAAACATCCTAGCACATAAATAAGGCGATTAAAAAAAGAGTAATTGTCTTAAAATCTTAAAAGTAAGTAATTGTCTTAAGAGTAAAAGATTCAAGGGGGTCTGATGGCCGAGTGGCTAGCGCTCTGGCGCTCGGTACCACAGGTTTCGGTGGTACCAAGGATGTTTGTAGTGGTTCGGAATCTACTTTAACCCGTAGGTAACGGTCAAACATGATCGTAGAGCGTTGCGGTGGTAGTATTATTCGCTTCCGCAGCATATTTTCTAGCTACATATGCCCCCTGGATAGGGCTAAGTGAGTAACGTCGGTGCGGCGCTTGTCTTAAGGCATCAAAGACAAGTGTTTGCCAGCTGCACAAGAAAAAAATCTTATCGAGTCATACACATTCGATCTTTACTTTTGAAGATTATACAAAATTACTTCCACATCATTGGCCAGTAGCATTGCATATTAATTTGAATGAAAGGTTTGTTTTGTCGCTCTACGGTCATTTTGTGCACACTTTGGGCTAATTAGACCCTGGACCTACAGTTTGACGTGGATTCCGAACCCCTAACAAACATCCATGCCACCGCCAGAATTCGAACCTGAGGCCTTTGGTACAAAAGGCCAGAGTACTAGCCAATTAGCCATCAGGATGCTTGAATGAAAAGATGGTGTGTGCTACAACTACTGCTTTGAAAATGAATAGAACCGACGAAGAGAGTGCTAAATTGTTTTGCAACAGTAGTCAAAATTCATGGTTCCAGTTTTATGGTTTTTTTCTATTGTGATGTAAATATGGGGAAGTTAACGCTGATATTCAAAAAGAAGACATTACTACCTTTCTCTTAAAAAATGTTGATCCGCCTTAATGATATTACCCTTCATGAACATGTTTGCGGTCCGATGGCCAATTGGCTAACGCTCTGGCCTTTGGTACCACAGGCTTCAGGTTAGAACCAAAGGCGGTGATATGGATGTTTGTGAGTGGTTCGGAATCCCCGTTAAACTGTAGGTCTCGGTCTAATTAGCCTAAATTATGCATAAAAAGGACTTTAGATCGATAAACCAAACCAAGAACATGTTTACTAGTTAACGTATAGAAACGTAAGTGTCCACAAGGAAGAGTTGTTTTCAAATACTTAAATTTCAACTTAACTCACCTGTCACTAAACGATGAAAATGTGATAGATTCACGTTTCCTTGGATACACTTTGAGTGGTCTGCTACATAGAACTCCCTTTTTCTACTATAATTTTTAAAACCTACACAAGAGTGAAATCTAGATGTTCTTTATTCCCCTTTCTTTGAGTTCAACAGAAAAGGACTGTGGACTTTTAAATTATCGTGTCCATTTCTGCCATAAACACAGAAGCTTTCAGATTCTGTTTTCATTGGGGAGATTCAAATCAAGCACCGTCGGTTTGGAAACCCAATAAGCTATTCATCAGATCGCTCTTAATGTTTTAATTCTCTGTGTGATCTTAGAAAAATATGATAGCTAGTTTAAAAAAAAAAATGCAGCTCGGTTAATTTTTTTTATTAGATGAAAACAGTATTTTGAATTTTTTCCTAGCTGTTTTGTATTAGAAGCATGGTCATTATAAAGATATATAACTAATTCCCTTATACTACATTGGACCATTACCGTCTGCCTACTGCAAATTCTGAAACTGGAGAATGAGGTAGAATTGTCAGCTCTACGCACAACACTCTATAGGCATATGGGACCGGGACCTGCTGCTTAAAGTAGATTCCGAACTACTACAAACATCCAACACTGCCGGAGAAATAGCGTGCAGAAATCTTCAAAATTTCTTAAAAAAAAGAAAAATTGCTTTGATGAAGTAATACCTAAACTGTTTTATAAGAGATGCTGATCTACTTTCTTCAAATTATTCATAAATAAATACATTTTTACAACTTAGATTTTATCACAAGTTAAGACTTTTTTATTACAAAAGTAATGCTTCGTAGATTGTTTATCTTACTTATACCATAATTCTTTCTTTTGCATAATAATCCCTTCTTTAAAAACTTGTTCTAGTTAAATAAGGAAATTTCATTGATAAGAAGTAGCAATCCAATGTTTTTCGTGCTATGTTCATACATAAAATAAAATTTGTCTATAATTAGCGAAGAAAAAAAGTAAAAACTAGTAAATTAAAAATTATTTCTAAATTGTTCTTTTTTGAAATAACTTCCTAGAGATGTTGAACTGTGAAATTGTTTCTTATTTGTAATGGTTGGTTTCTTATTAGTACCTTTACATTAACCACGAATCCTCTATTCTTATTGACCGCTTTTTAGTACTCAAAACCAATTTGATAGGACAGTGTTGTTTCTTATTTGTAATTGTAGAATAATATATTCATTTTGTACAATAAATTTTTCTTTATGAAGTCAATCATTGCTTTATAATATTCAATATTAATTCGGTAGGACAACGTTGTTTCTTATTAGTAATGATAGGATAATACCCATATTGTACCATTAATCTTCTATTCTTATTGACCACTTCATAATAGTCAATACCAATTCTTTAAGGCAACGTTGTTTTTTATTAGTAATGTTAAGATAATACCTTTACATTGCACCACGAACATTCTATTCTTATTGACTGCTTTATAATAGTCAATACAAATGGGGAAGTGCAACGTTCATTCTTCTTAGTAATGGTAGGATAATAATACCACGAATCTTGACCACTTCCACTTTTATTGACCTCTTCATAATGGTCAATGACAATTATTTAGAAACAACGTTGGTCTCCAGGAATGTAATAGGAGAACAATGCCTTTTAGGAAACATTTTAGAGTAAACTGCGCTATATTTATGAGTCATATCGTGTAAAAAAAAAAAAAAAAAAAAAAAAACCCTAGAAAGTTTAAACAAGGTTGATTTAATGACCATGCAGGGCTTAATGTCCATGTTTAGTATCCATACTCTGTTACAATTGTCACTAGAACTACTCCTGGTTTAAGCACTAGTTTACCTTCTACTTCCAGGAATCTAATCCTCTGTAGCTAATGGCAGTCTGATGTCCAATTGGCTAGCGCTCTGCCTTTGGTATCACAGGCTTCAGACTGGAATCCTGGCTGTGCCATGGATGTTTATTAGTGGTTTGGAATACACGTTAAACTGTAGGTCCTGGTCTAATTAGCCTAAATTGTGCACAAAAAGACCGTAGAAGACAAAGCAAACCAATAAGTATCTGAATTATTATTGGGCAACAATATTGTAGTATCGATTTGTGTTTTCACTTTGAGCCTGGTTATTCGACTTGCCTTATCTATAGATAAAGATGACGGGCGATATGTGCACATCTTTAGAAAATCTCATTATATATATATTTTTTTTTTATTTTTTTTTTTTATTTGAAACATCAATATAAATGTTTGAACTTAATTAAATGTAAGTATCTGAGATAAATATAACTGAAAAAAAGTTTTATGAAATGAATGTTTAATTTCTATATTTAATGAATCTTATAAAAATTTTGTTTTAGTGAACAAAGTATTTTAAAAACAGTTATTTAAAGTATTTTTAATTGTATTTATTAAATAAAATCAAATTACTTTAACAACTAGTATCAAGACTTAATGCCAATTAAAAAAAAATTAAATTGTTTACTAAAATATTCATAAAAGCAATAATTCTGTTTGAAAGTTCAATATTCCCTTACTAACATTTGAGTCACTTAAATTGTCAATCACTTTTTTTCTAAACCCACTAGCCTAATAAACAATTAGATAATTTCCTCATAGCCTTAAATCATAATCTTCTTTTAAAAAAAAAAGCTCAATACACATCAAATAAAAATTAACTTTCTTTGAAAATAGATTAGATCCAGTCTCATCATCTTTTAAATACAAGGTTACATAAAAAATATCGATTTCATAATCCGATTGGTGTTTTTAAAATCGTTTTCGCTTCTTCTATTGGCCTTAATAGGATAAGAAGGTGAAAACTGATGGGAGAGAAAGCTATATGATTTCGAAATTGTGAGAAATTCGGAGATAATGATAATGCAAGTAGCATTACTTTATTTAGGGCGGATATAAGAGTTATTGCATTATCTAGAGCGTGGATAAATCAGATATCATCGTTATAGTGAATTTCTGAGTGAAAGAAAATTCGTTATTAATTTCACTTATTTCAAATGCAATTATTTTCAAATAGTTCTGAAAATTTTATATACATCAAATAATTGAAAACTTAAAAATGTGATATCACACGATGATTATATAAATAAGTGATTATGTAAGCAAAATAATAATGTATTATAGAATTTATTATAGAAACAAACTAACAAGTAATACTAATACGATTATAGTTGAATCTATACTTTGTATTAAAAAGATTAGATTTATCATTTTTAAATCTGTAATACTTTCCCAAATGAAGAATTTAATTTAGAGAAAATCAAAGATTAATTGATTTATTTTTACCAATATATATGTTTGATTTACATCTACTTTGTTTTATAAACATATATAATACTACTAATAATAAAAGGTAATTTAAATTAAAGCATACATAAGTATTATTAAATAAATTTAAATATTAAATAAAAAAAATATATAACTAAGAAAATCAAGAATTTCATTTAGAGAAAATGAAGGATTTATAAAATAAAATAAATTGATTTATTTTTACCAATATATTTTTTATTTACATCTTTCTATTATAAACATATATAACACTAATAATAATAATTGGTATTTAAATTAAAGCAAATATAAGTATTATTAAATAAACTTAAATATTAAATAAAAATATATAACTATGAAAGAAAGAAACTAAAAAATTATAAAAATGGTAATGTAATCTTGAGCAATTTTGCTTTACTTTTTTTACAATTTAATATTACTTCTACAAATTCAGTTAGCTTACATCAATATGTGAGATTTTATAAATTAAATTTTTAATTTTTTTTATCCAACAATTGCTTTTATTATTTTAATGTAAGTCAATAAATAATACATGAGAATTATCATTCGAATTTCAGGAATCATAATTAAACAAATAATTTCCAATGTATGTTTGTTTAAATTAAGACTGTCAGAAGAATATATAATTATAATATTTTCAGTAAATAATTTTTTTTTCAAATATTGAGTAATTGATATTTATATGAATTAAAGTTGCAAATTTGTTTCAGAGCAATCTTCTTAAAAATAATATATGTGACAATTTTTTCTATAATTAATTAATTTTTTAATTAAATGAAACTTATTTTTTAACAAATTGTATAAATTATTTAATTATTATTATGTATTATTTTAAAGTACGTCATTAACTATGACTTATGTATAACCTAAGTCATAACTTGTTGTCATTTTGTTACAATAAGTACATTTTATTTACATACTTGTAACAAGAAGTTCTACTGTTGAAATATATTAAAGTGAATAGAAATAAATATTACTAATTTTTAACAATTTATTTTCATAACAATAAAATTTTTTATAACATTGTCAATCTTTATCGGTTGATAAAATTATCTGCAATTAAAATTAATTTAATATACCATTTTAAAGCATGTGTTCTTAAATACAAACGTTCTGAAATATAGTAAGTATTATAAAATTAATTAATGAAAGAATGAATTAAATTTTTATAAAATTGAGATAGGAAAGACTATTTTAAATTGACGGAGGACTTACTTATAATACTTTATTTCAATAAAGAAGTAATATTTAAATACATATGAGGAGGAAAATTTATATTATTGACCCATAGTATTTAAGATTATGAATTTACTGGTACGTGATGTTAAAAAGTTTACCGACCGTTTATCAAAAGAATTCTCATAAAAAATTGATCTCATAAATCTCATACAGGTATTATTATCATCTAACACATATTCAACAATCTAACTTCCTAAATCATAGTTCAGGCATTGCTAAACAAAATATGAGAATAAAACATAATAAAAATTACAAAAAATATAATCATATGGGCCGATGTATACACCTACGAATTACACCTACACTTACTCATAAAATATAGAATTTAATATAACAAAACGCATAACAGCAATCTTAAAAAATAGAATTCAAAACGATTTTCTTTTGTTGAAAAATATCACTTTCACTTTGAAATAAAATTGTCTTTGCTTTCACCAGGCGACCTTTGAAAACCATTTATTTATTATTTTTTTTTTTGAATAAATTTTTTTTACAAAATAATGTAAGAATTATTAATTTTGTAAATAAATATTATGTATAAAAAAACCGATAAAAAATGTAAAAAAAAAAGTACAGATTTCAGTGAAAATGTTAAAAATTGAAAATGGCCAAGGAAGCGAAAAACCCCGCTCATAAAGACAGTACCTATACATTTTAAAGATAAAAATTATTACAAAAATTTCTTTAAAATGAGCAAGAACAAAAATTAAGACGAAAATTTAATTTAAGATTTAATTTCTATGAGGTGCCTACTACTCAAGTTGTACCTCAATATTACATTATCTCATTTTCAATGGATTGTTGATTGGTAAAATATCGATAATCCGTACATAAGAAAACCTCTGTTTAAGTTTACAATGATTTTCGAGTGAAATTTACTACGAAGCAAGTTCTTTAAGATGAAAATTAAGTTATACCAAATACGAATATTTTTCTTATTTTTTTTACTTTTCAGATATATTTGAGCCTAAAACCACTTACATGGTGGAAAACCGAGTTAAACATAACAAAAAAATTAATGCTTCTGTATATTTTTTAATAAAATGCGTTGAACTAGCATCACCAAAATGTATCATCCCCAAAAAAAATCAATTGAGCCAAATTAGTAGCTAAATATATTTGAGAGTTTTAGGATTTTAAATATTTAACGATGAGATTTTAATATTTATATGGTTGTTAAACATAACTGATTAACAATATTAATAAAAAACAATATTTAATGACAAGTAGTGTTTATGAAAATTTAATTATCAACTGGCATTATACAGGAAAGCTCCATTGTAAAAATAATAATAAAAATATTATTTTAATAATGAATTTAATTCATAGAAATACTTCATATTTTTCTGAAATTAATTTTCTGTTTTTATTATATTTATATTAATATTTTTTTAAATCAATTAAGGATTTTTATAATAATTTATTTTACAACTCGTTATTGTTTGATAACAATCAAGTTTTGATCAAGCAATTCAAACTTTTCGTTATTATTTATTCTTGAAATTTAAATTATTTATATTACGTTTTTGTAAAAAAAAAAAAAAAAAAAAAAAAGCCCCTATATTTTTGATAATTTTTAATATTACAAAATATAATTATATTTCATAATTTGAACTGTAGATGGCGACACGAAAGTTTGAATTTGTTCATTTCATTTAGAAAAATTTTGAAGATATCAGTTAACTAACACTAAAAAAAATAATAATAGTAATTTTGTTTATTAAAACAATTTATAATTGATTTTTTTCATGTAATTTAAATCTGTAAGTTTATTAATTACCATTTTTTGAAGATATTCTTTAAACCTATATATTTTAGCAAAAGATGGCAGCAGCATCGACAAAAAATGACATAAATAAAAAGAGGGTGACTATCAACTCTGACTATTTTTTTAATTTTTAGATTCTGATAAACAATAATAAAAAAAAAGATAGAAATTAAATTGAAAATAAGTTATTACCTAACAAATTCTCTATAGTTAGAATGTAGGATGGGAGAAGATTCGAATTCAATGGAAAATTCTGTAATTGTTTTCAGAAGCGAAGTGATTCTTTCGTTCTGGAAATTTGAAATCTTTAAATTTTATAAACATTTCAAAAATGAATTATGGATTTGGATTCATCTGCTTACAGTTCTTGTGTTCAGCTGTCAAATTGTTTTCTCTTATTAACATCTTAATCTGGCGTCTTTTTAAATTGTTAATCTTAATAATATCCATTTTATATAAGTGCATACACACAAATGAAGAACTATTATAATACCGGAGTGTAGGAATTAAATGCAAATTCATAGTGTGTTCGATTTGGGATTTCTATTAAAACTATTGTATTAATATAACGATATTTACAATCATTTCAATGATTACTTACTACTGAATTATTCCTAGTAATTTCTTTGTATGGGGATATGCCAAAGACTCGATCTTTACGACCTTTGAAGTAACAACAAACGAATTTAAGGTGATAATAAAGAAAGAATCTATATCAGTGAATATGAAAATGTTTCTGGAATGAAATGAATTTTCGCTTGATGTTGTCCGTGTGATCAAGTGGCTTCGCATAGAGGAATTATAAAGCCAGCAAACAAAACTCTGATCTTACTTCTATGCGTCTAAATTTTATTTTCCAGTCATTGTTTACAATGAAGTTAATGCCATTTGTAAGAAGGTTTATCATTTTCAGGCTCTCCATTAGCTTATCATTTATCATTTTCAATCTTAAATCATAGATAATGACAAATTTTTAATCTACGACTGCTATACCAGCTGTATTCACTGTGACTAAAGTTGAGATGCTCTTTTTGAATATGGAATTGATGTGTGATAAAACAGTTTGCTCAAAGTAATATATACTGAGTTCGACACAATCATGAAAATATAAAAAGAATGCTATAAAAAGTAGGTGGAACGTAAGAAAACCAATTTAACATAAATCATTATTAATAAAATAACTTTTCAGGGAAATATTACAAAATGGAAATATACTTCTAGCCACCAGTCAACCAGCAACAGATTTGGTGATTCATCCATTTTCACTAATTTCACAGACATTAGTATAGTTTAACTGCCCTTTCTTTAAGTTGTGTCATGTAATTTGCCTCATCAAATTAACAAGATTAGTCACTATTTACTGAATCTTGATCTTTTGCTAATTAGTCTGCTGTTTCATTATTCCACCCCATTTGGAATATCTGCTGTTACTTATTATAAGATCTTTACAGCATTTTTATTCCAATGTTTTTCATAAGTTTTGTGTGAGATATTTTTCATCTTTCCGGATATTTTAGAGTTTTAAAGTCTCGAAGCAGTTTGCAAATAGACTGTTAATCCTTTCAAAAACATATATGGGTGAGGAAGTTGCAATAAAATCTGAAAAAACCACTACTTTTTCTCTTTTTTATGCAACTCCATTTCCTCATTTAGTCGAATGAAAGTTAACGATGCGGCAGCTGTAAGCCAATACAAAACAGTTAATAGTACTTAAGCACGCTTGGCGGAGCGTTAATATTGGTAATGACTTTCTTCACTTAATTTGGTTATTTGCTTTAACAAGCCAATCGTATTAATTATTTCGGACAAGAATCTCATTTGGGTTGGTAATTTTCTTGGCTTTTAGATCTTAATCGACTCTTAATTTGTATCCTTCTCAATTTAAGTACGTTACTCAGCGAACATAGAAAGTATACTACAGGGAATTTTAACGCTCTTAACTTTAAGAATAAGGTAGACATGTTAAAGTATTTAGCTGATGGCACCATTAAATAAATGAAACAGAAGAAATTCTCGTAAAATTTAATAAAGGAGTTTTATTTGATAAACAAGCAATTTATAATTACATTATCAATTAATTGTTATTACGTACTATAATTAGCTATTACATAGTATTAATAGTGCCATTGTAATTACATAATTACAGCTGATAGTGATATCTTGTCCATTTGTCAGACATTTAATGGAGTCATTGTCATTGCATTGAAGAATGAACACATCAAAGGCAGAATTTGGTATTAAAGGCTCTGGCAAAGGAGACTTG
Source organism: Caerostris darwini (assembly GCA_021605075.1). Taxonomy (NCBI): domain Eukaryota; kingdom Metazoa; phylum Arthropoda; class Arachnida; order Araneae; family Araneidae; genus Caerostris; species Caerostris darwini. Next base: position 128,457 of record BPLQ01007674.1, on the reverse strand, counting down.
CAAGTAAAAGGACTCTTTTCTATATATACATATCCATATCCAGCATAGACACAAAAACTTTCAATTAGGTTTGCATTATTGAGTTTCGAACTGAGATTTCCTCTTCCAGTTTGATAGTTGAACAAGCAACGATCAGCCATTCAGTTATTGATAATCATGCTAGAGTCGGTATTGAAAAATTCTGCAGTCCACAACAATACATGGACTAGCCCGTGCGTTTAAAAATTTATACAAATTAAAATTTTTTGATCGCATGTGTGAATACAAGTTTCTAAGTAAAATTGCATATCTTTCTATGTTCATCATCACCATCAATAGCACGACAGGTCCGGGGGGTCAAGCTTTCCTTTGAAAAGATTTTCATGCTTTACTCCCGATGATAATGGTCCTCCAATTCTTAATCTTTAGTACAGCAAAATCTTTTTCAACTGCGTCTATCCATCGCAACTCGAGTCGTCCTCTTCCTCTTTGTCAATGTGGCTTTGTAAAATGCAACCTTATTACAGGGTTTAAATCATTCATTCTAAATGCATGAGCAGTCCAGTTATAATCTATTAATCTTAATCAATTTTATAATATCTGGGTCTTTATAGCATTTTTAAATTTCTGCGTTGTACCCTCATCTCCAACAATCACTTTCCGTAACACCTCCATGAAAAGGACCTCCAAGCAATTAAAATCTTCCCCTCAAATATACCCAAATGGGCCTCGTCGGATATTTCCAAAGTCCATGTTTCAGAGCCATAGACCAAAATAGATCTAATAAAGGTTTTATATAACAAAAATTTAATTTTCTGCATATAAATTATGATTTAAACAGATTTCTTAGCCCATAAAAGGCCTTATTAGCAGAAGCAATCATGTTTTTTATTTCAGGTACGATATTATTCTGACAATTTTTGATTCTAAGTATTTAAAACTAAATACAGATACAAAAGTGTAAGTACCTAAGATAATATTGGGTGTATCCTAACAAATGTTTCTTGAGGAAAGCATATATTTCGTTTTTTTTTCTATGTTCGACTTACCTTTAAAGTGTATTGTAAATTTTTTGAACCACCCTGTATTTATAACAACTTAACAAACTTATCATTATCTAAATTCTTTTAACTGCGTTAAATAGTATTTTTTTTACCTCAGAAGATTACAATTGTTTAAAGTTATCAACACAAGACATCATTTACTAAAGCGCCTTTTGGATCCCTCCCTAAATTGTTGAACGAAGTGCTTTTAACAAAGTAAACAATGTATCATCTTCTCTGGATTGCGGAACAGAGGAAGATCTCTTTACCACCTTCAAGAGATTTGAGCATTGTTCAATTGTTTGCAATTCACTTTAAATTACTCCGTAAAAAAGAGGACAGCCGAAATAATGGCGAAATCTATCAGGCACATGCCTAGGAATGTACATTAATAAAATAATTTATTTTTCTTTAGTTATTGTGCTATGGTATTTTCTGTTGTATTAGAACTATTATGGTAGGGACGGTAAATTATTGATGAAAGTTTTAATTAATAGACTTATTGCAAATTTATTACATTTATTGTTACACAAAATTGTTACACTTATTGCAAAATTTACGCACTAAATTCTGGATAAAAAAAAATTGTTATTTAAATATTTATGTATAAAAGGCGTATATTTGTAGTTGTGTATAGTAAAATAAATCCGTTAAAAATAGTTCAGTTAATTTTTTTTTTTTTTTTGCATTTAATGATATTAATTAATGTATAAAATTATTTTCATTTTGTGAATATATTTGAAAATACACATCAGTAAAGGTACTGATCAGGGAACTGATGGCGAGTGCCTGGCGCTCCATGCCACAGATTTCGGGTACAAGTCCCGGTGGCGGAATGGATGTTAGTAGTGTTTCGGAATCCATTTAAATCATAGGTCTAATATGACTGCTGGGCATTGGGCTGACAACCCTACCTCGTAAGATGCTTCCATTTAACGTCTTGCAATTTGCCAGTAAGCAGACGGCCTAGACCTGTCTTTGGTGTAGTGTTGAGGAGTTAGTTTAAAGGCTTAAATATGTTGTAATAAAAAACGTGTCTCGAATTTGAAACAGCTACGATATAAATAAATAAAATCTGAAATTAAAGTAATTAATTTTTATTTATATTTTGTTTCATTTTACTCTCAATAAATTCCAAGAAGAATAAAAAAAATCTCTTAATGTAGAATTTAAAAAAAAGAAAAAATAGTAGAAATACGCTAAAAGTAAAAATTCCTAATTTAATTGAGGGGCAACGGGCGTACCGATTACGGAGTTCCTAGGTGGCTTTAAGAGCCACAATACCTCCACATCTTAATTTAATTTAAACATTAGCACAAAATGGGGTTGCTTAAAATTAATGAATAATAACGGATAAGGTAAATAAAGGAAATTAAAGTTAAGAAAAACACCTCCTGCTTGCTAACAATTAAAGCAGGACATCGAAAAAGCTAAAGCTTTCGTGATACTAATACTACGTTTTTCATAAAACAAAAGGTTTTTACTTGTCTTGTGTTGCACACTATAGCATTTTTATTTTTCACGAGAAATATTATATTAGAATACTTCGAAACAAATATTAGTATTTCCAGTATTGATTTTACTTGCCAATTTTTTCAAAACTATGATGAAATTTTCAAAAGTCTAAATTTTTTATTTTCTTTGATATTTCTTGCAATCATGTATAAGTATTACGTAGGTTAAAATTTTTTTTTATAACAAGAAATATCAAATCCTGATGCAATGAACGATAATAGCACTTTTTATTAAATTGATAAACACATTTTTGATTAAGTATCGGTCATTAAATGTATTGAATGCATTATAATTAGGGCGATTGAGACTTAAAATAAACTTTCTAATTTGTTGATTTTCAATAAATAGCAATTAAGAAATAATTTTTCATATATATATATATATATATATATATATTAAAGCAGAAGTTTTTTTATCATAATGATTTTTTTTCTTAATATAGCACTTGTTATTGTTTATATTTTCTACAGTTTAGCTTTTTAAGTTAGGAAAAAAAGGGCTTATATAATTTTTTTTTTATCCGGGGCTTAAAACAAATAAAAATCTCACTCTTTATAGCCATAAGCCATATAATGATTTTTATTAAAATACGAATAAAATGACATCACATCTCTTTTCACTCGAAGCGCCATTTTATATTTTGCACCTGATGCTTTAACTCGCTTGCGTCTATTGTTTTTATTTTGAATCCTTTTTAGATGCTTTCCTATTATGATTATGACTGATTTTATATTCGACTTTCGAATTCCATATAGAAATTTGTTGGGAATTTATTATCATGAAGCTTACCAATTGATTTCTTTGATTTAAAAAAGAGTTAGTATTGTTTCTTTTCTGCATCCGATCAATGCCTAGGCTGATTTGCTGGATTTTAATAAATATACTGATATAATTGCTAAATGAGTAACAACAGTGCATCTCTTGCTTATGCCATAAAGATTAACTGCATTAGAACAACAGAATATTGATATATAGTAATAAGGAAAAGTAACTATTCTTAAAATAGTGTTATAACTTTTTCTGCAATTTTTTTTTGAAAGATTTTTTATTATTTTCTTTTTATCTCTTATTTTCTGAAAAACATACTAGTAATTTAATGATTACTCTTTTGTGACAATAAAAAACATAATCTCATCAAACATTAAGACGCAAATCTTACACAGAGTGCATTATTAAAACAATGAATATGACTTCCCACATTTTACCATTTCCTTTCCTAATTACCAACCCCGACTTGCCGATTTCAACACTTTCCTTTTAAACATTGATTTAAACGAGACTTATTTCCGCGATTACCTGGCGTATTTTAATTTTGCCAACGAGAAAGCCCATGCAACTTCCTGTACCGAATGGTACCATAGCATGCGAGTTTCTCAACAAGAATTTTATTTTTGGTAAAGAAGCGTATGAGGAAGAGAAATCACTTCTGCTTCTAATCCTTTGAGAATTCAGGTTTGCTGCGGGGATCGAGGAAATGATTGAATGCTTACTAAATATAAATATCACGCGACTGGATCGCGTAACAGTCGAACGTGATCGAAAATGGATCGTACCAACCACAGATAGGTTCTGCATTAACTGAAGGATCTCGTGTGTAATGATTTATGTAATCAAGACTAAAAATAGCATTCTTGGTTTTGTTGAGAATTAACTCAAAACAACAAATGACATCGAAATGAAATTTATTATTTACTTTTAATGGGGTTTTTGAAATTTCGGGCCACGAATCTAATATTTTCGAAACTGTGAAATTAAGTGGTTTCAAATTCCAATCAACTGGAGGCATCAAGCGTAATCACTGTTTTTAAATACGTGGAGAATCGATGCAATTGTGGTTGAATGGCATTCTTGGCTTAATTTGGCCTTCTTGATCCTTCTTGGCATTCTTGAGTTAAATTAAATTTCAAATTAAATCTTTCTTAAATTAAATTTCATTTCGATGTTGTTTTTATTATTTACTTTAAATGGCTTTTTTGAAACTTTGGGCCACGAGCCGGATACTTTTGAAACAGTGGTAACAAGTGGGTTCAAATTCAATACACTGGATGCATCAAGCATTAATCACTGTTTTCAAATACGTGGAGACTCGATGGCAATTGTGATCGAATGAATATTTTTAATGGGGATTTTGAAACTTTGGATCACAAGTCGGATATTTTTGATACAGTGGTAACAAATGGGTTCAAATTCCAATCCACTGGAGAGATCAAGGGCAATTACTGATTTCAAATACAAGGAGACTCGATAGCAATTGTGACTGAATGATCTCGTATGTAAATAAGTTATGTAATCAAGATAACTCAAGTTAATTCTCAACAAAGCCAAGAATGCTATTTTTAAATTTCATTTCGATGTAATTTGTTATTTTTATTATTCATTTTTAATGTTCTTTTTAACTGATTTTATTTAACTGGAGCCACAAGTCGGATATTTTTGAGACAGTGGTAAGAAATGGGTTCAAATTTCAATTCACAAGAGGAATCAAGTGCAATTATTGTTTTCAAATACGAGAAGACTCGATAACAATTGTGATTGAATGATCTCGTGCGCAATGATTTACGTAATTAAAACTAAAAATAGCATTCTGGGCTTTGTTGAGAATTAACTTAAATTTAATTTAGATGTGATTTTTTATTTTTTTGAAAATTTGGTCCACGGGTCAGATATTTTTGAAACAATGGTAACAAGTGGGTTCAAATTCTAATCCACTGGCGGAATCATGTGCAATTACTGTTTTCAAATACGAACAGACTCGACGGCAATTGTGATAACGTATACGAAATGTTCTCCTATCGATAGTCAATCTGTCTAATGCTCCTGAGGCCTATGACCAATTGTTCAGTGCTCTGGCTTTTGATATCACAGGCTTCAGGTTCGAATCGTAGTGATGGCATGGATGTTTGTTAGTGGTTCGGAATCCACGTTAAACTGTATGTCCCGGTTTAATTAGCCAAAAGTGTGCACAAAAGGACCATAAAGTGGCAAATCAAACCAAGCTTGATGTCCCTGCGTGGATGGGTTTAAAAGTTCTCTCAGAAGGCAATGTCTTCTCTTCCTTAACCATGGGTGGGCTGTTCTTAGTATAGCAGAAAAGACCCATTGATATGCAGCAATTATTTGAGATATGGAAGTAATGCCATTGACCAAATAATGCAAATAATACAAATGATCTTACCTTAGCTTTAGAAATTTTATGGGCTTAGAAATGCAAAGCTTTCGCATTAGATTTGGTGCATTAAAAATTCCTAAACATTTTGACCACTTTATTATGGGGACCTCATTTTACTTCTTGTTTTTGGGGTTTAATGTTGTTTTCTTGTGTTATTACAGTTTGAAAAGAATAATCCCAAGGTGGCATCTTAAATGTTTTTATTCTAATCGAGTATTTATCAGATTACCTATTTAATTCGGAATAAAGAAATAAAATTTCAAATGTTTTCTTTGTTTTTTGCAGTTTTGATTATTATATTCATTTATTTGGAAAATTTTTTTTTGGCGAGCCAGAGAAATCTGGTAGTTATGTTATATCTGATGCTATGCATACAAATAATATTACTGATCTGTGATTAGAATGTCTAATCAACTATTGAGCGTGCTTTCATGCCTTTTTCTTTAACATTAAAAAAATACACCGATTAGCTAAAACATTCAAACCACCTGTGCGCTATGTAGACGAAGTTGTCTTCAAGGCCAAACTTTATGATAGGCGTGGGTCTTGAGATGGTAGATAAATGAACAAGAACTTTCTTTTCTTTACCCACTCAAGAAGTTGGAAACGTTACCATACGAAAAAAATAAGAATTTATTGGCAGGGAGATTCATTTGGATAAAATTCATTTTTTGGGACTGCAAATATTACCACTTTGCATTGATTTCTGTGATAGTACATATAAATATTAATGCAAACAGGTGACATACGATGTCCACCAACAAAAAGAAACCATGCTTTTTTGAAGAGAAGCCTTTTTCTGATAAATGGTGGCAATGATAAGTGAAGGTTTTATCAGCTTGTTCCTGTAGATGGATATGATATTATGAACAGAATTTAAATATAGTAATTTACTGAACATATATAAAAAAAAGATCATAGTAATTTGCTACCTATGAGTTTTGAAAACTACTCATGTGTTTATGATAGCTACGATTCTTTTGTGTAAACTTCATATGTGGACAAGTATTCATGGCCATTGAACTATTGAAGCATGGAAGATAATTTTTTTGATCGACAAATTTCGTTTTGCTTTAAATAAAGATAGGTGATTTGTTGTGAAATATTTTTCGCAATTCCAAAGCATTTACAAAATTTATGACACTTTTGAGTAATTTACAATGGCCAATTTATAGCATCAATGCAATGCCATTACAAAGCTTTTTTGTGCTCCGGAGGAAGGTATACATAAGTTTATAAAATTTAGACAATGGGACTTAAACAATTTTTTTTTATTTTAATGATTTATTATCATATTTTAAATAAAAATATATAAACATTTTCGATTTCCTACATTTAAAAACTAAGTTTAGAGTTTTATTTTTAAAAATTTTTTAATATTTGAAAAGAAGGCATTTTATTTTCAAAATACAATTGATAAACAATTATTTACTTTACAATAAGACAGAAAGGAATCTATCTGTCTAAAGTTCTATGATTTTTATTTTTACTTTTTATAAAGCTTAGAAATTTAATTTCTTTTGAAGAAATAATTTAAAAAATTTGAATTCCAAACATTTCCTCAAACATAAACTGAGTGAGAAATAATGGAGGTACCGTAAAAAGAAGTTGAGCAATTAATTATATGAATTATTACTTTAACCTATTATTTATATAAAAAGAAGTGCGTTTAAAAGTATGCTTAAAAAGAGTAAGTAATTTAGTTTTAATATTAAAAAATGGTAAAAATGCCAAGTGAACTAGTTTAAGTTATTAAGTAATTATCGAAACCAGTTTGAAGATGTCCAATGCATTTTTTCCCAGAAAGAAATAAAAACATATTTTAAATAACTCCTATGGCTTATGTCATATTAAATTGAGAATTTTAATTTCAAAGTTAATCTATTCAATATTAGAGGAATTAAATCAGAAGTCCTATGACTTAATAGATCTAAGTTTAAATTCTTCATTGGCTCAATAACCCCATTGTGGTCCAACGTCGTATGTCAACTGCCAGATTTCGAGACAGGATATGATTTCTTTTGCGAGGTAGGGTTGTCAGCCCAACTCTCTACAGTCATATTAGACAGGGAACTATAGTTTAAAGCGGATTCCGAACCGCTACAAACTGGCAAGGACTCGAAACCGGAGCCTATGGCACAGAGCGCTAGTCATTCGGCCATCAGCCCCCCTAAGTTTATGGTATTTCTATTTAATAATCACACACACACACACACACACACACACTGCTGACTGCAAAAGGTAATCATGATGATTTAAGAATGTTATTGATAAAAGTAGGATTGAGCATGATTCATAAAAAAAGTAGGATAAGGGTTAATTCATTGATAATAGCGCATCATGTTCATCTATCTCATTAGGATCATTTTTAATGTTATTCATGGTTTTTATTTTAATATTATCTTTCTTTATCTTAATTTTCTGTATGTAATGTAACTGCTATTACAGTTGGTTTTACTAAATAGTTATACAATCTCAAGCTTCAAGGTGTCTTATTCACAACAATTTTTATTTACCATGATATATCACCCAAAATTTATTAATATCTTTCTTGGGGCCTGAATGGCCGAGTGTCTAGCGCTCTGGCGCTCGATGCCACAGGTTTTCGCTTCGAGCCCCGGCGGTACCATGGATGTTTGTAATGGTCCGGAATCCACTTTAAACTTAAGTCCCTGTCTTAATATGATCGTAAAGCGTTATCTTGAGGTTTAGACAGTCTTCAGCCTTTGTTGTTCCTCACTAAAGTGAAGCTGCATGGCCCTTAGCTATGGCCCAGTGGGGTTTTCTGGACCTGGTGTAAGCTTTCATGCACCGGGGGATTAGTAACAACGACAACACTCTTCCTAGTATTCTATGATGAACATGATGTCCTTGATCTGAGGAAAAGAAAAAAATAAGTTAAGGAACCATTAATTTATGCATCTACCATGAAAACCAAAACATACTGCATCATTCTTTGTTCAGAGCAAATAAATTATCTACTTTGTAATTTAGTATAATCAACTAAATACAAAATTGTTCTTATACAATGGTCAATATTTGTAAGTTCCACTTGTTAAAAGAAAATTGCTCAGTTACTTTCATATTGGAAATTCATTTGTATTCAGGACATTTCTCCGTTTTATTTCAATGGATATCTTTAGAAACTATAACCTATTATAAGCTTACAATCTTTGCAAATTGCATATAATTCAGTTGCAAATTATATCATAGACATTGAATTTTTTTAAAATTTCGTATAAGGAAATAAATTTACAAATTACTTTATAGCTTTGAAATTTAAATAACTTGAACAAATTTGGAAATCAAAATTCAACTAAATAGAACTTTACATGTTTCGCAAATATAAACAATTGCCATGGTAAATTTACCTTAACGTAATTCATGGAACATTATTCAAAAACAGCGTTTCATTGCAACATACACTGACGGGAAAGAAAAATCCCAACTTCAAGAAAAAAAGTATTGTAGAGTTAATGAAATTCGAATGCATTTCTCTAGTTAACATGCTTAATTGATTAAATTTTAAAGTTCACAGTTTAATTTAAGATCAAGAAAATGCATTATGAATGCCCTTGTATAACTGATAAACAAACTTGTACAACAAACAAACAATGTATAATTTGTATAACAATGCTGTTGCATAAATAGCCGATGTAATCACCAGATTTTTGGAATGAAAACGTGCATGCGTTCTATCATACAGGTGCCGAATGTCATTTTGTGGTATGGAGTTCCATGTTTGGTGTACTTGTTTTGTCAATACTAGGACGGTCAGTGCTGGCTGTGGATGGTGCTGGAGTTGTCGTCTAATGATATCCCATACGTGCTCAATTGGAGACACATTTGGGGATCTCGTAGGCCAAGGTAACATGTTGACACTCTGTAGAGCACGTTGTGTTACAACAGCGGTATGAGGTTTCGGCTTCGAGTCTGGCGGTGCCATGGGTGTTTGTAGTGGTTCGGAATCAGCTTTAAACTGTAAGTCCCGGTCTGTTTAGCCTAAAGTGTGCCTAAGATGACCATAGAGCGACAAACAAACCAAACAATCTTCAGATGACAGGCACTAGAGACTTGTATTATGTCGCAACAGGACTGCAACTCCAACTCACCTTAAATACACGCTTATTTCAGCTGCAGGAAAGAAATATCAACTGCGATAGCATGTAGGACAATATCTGCCACGATTGTAAACAGGAGGCTGCATGAAGGAGATCTGTATGCTAGGTGATTGGTAGAGAGCGTTTGTATTGGATATATAGTCAAGCAAACTGGATTGAAAATCGGTGGAGGTCTGTTCTATTCATTGATGAGCAAATCTCAAACTCTCCATCCTTTACAAGAACCAATCTCCACCAAATCTCTCTCTGTTGCTGCAGAATATTCCCGAAATTATAAAAATGAATGAAGATTCATGCGATGAACTATAAATATATTTCTTTTACTCTTGGTGGACTCTATTTGTAATATCTACTGTAAAAAGACAATTGAGTAAAAGATTCATTGCAATTTGATTAGTCTTTAATTTGATCTTCCAAATCATGACTACCTGAGCTAAAACGCGACATTTTGGCCATATTTTTCTATGTTCATTATAGTATCCTGTACGATTCTTTATAATTTTGAAAAATGTTTTCCAAATTCCCTGTATTATTGATTGAAACATTCTTCTTCATTGGCGCAACAGCCCTATGGTTCTCCAAGACTTGTCACTTGGTAAAATTGTCAACCCTACGCCCAATTCTTTATAGTCATATGAGACCGAGCCTTACGGTTTAAAGTGGATTCCGAACCATTTAATCATCCATGGCATCGCCGGGACTCTAAGCCTAGATTTGTGGTATCGAGCGCCAGAATATTGATTCGAACCACTCATTCATATTTTAAATCAAGACGTCCTCATAAAAGGCGATTTATTTAGTTAGTTTATCAGTTTTTTTAGATTAGTTATCAGTTAGTTAATCAGAACGACAGTTTAATAGAAGTGGATTCTATTTAAAGAGAAAAAAAACCGAGAACAAATTTGAACAATTTAAGGGCAACGAATCATCGTAAATTAAAATTTTTTTTTCTATAATGTTTCTATTGACAAATAGATGGCGCTGCAAACAGTTTATTTTTCCTATTTTTGGTATAGCATTTATTGAGATGTAAATTAAATAAGAAAGGGTAGTAAATATTTTCCTGCACTTCCACTTCCTCGATGGTAATTTATAGATTGAGAAATGTGATAAAATAAAAATATTTTTTTCTACCTTTCCCTTTTGTGGTTACCAAGTAGCATACTTCAACTCCGAAAACAGACATGCTTCAGTGAGAATGTACAAACCAGAACACGAATCGAGTTGTTTGTAAAAGCAAAACTCGAAACGACATTTGGCTGAAAGCTGATGTTTCTGATTCGAACAGGACTCCAGCTATGTTTTCTGTGAAAAGTCAGTATTAATGGCTCGCAGTTGTAAGAATTTTACGTGCCAATTTGTTTTACATCCACTTCGCAGCTGCAGTTGTAAATACAAGGCAGCAATTGAGTTTGTATAGCTAATTGAGATAGTTGTTGAAGAATGTTGTTTCTGTCAAAAGTAATTTTTGTCATGCTGTTTGAGATTATTTGCTCATATGCGGAAATTGAAGAAAGTGGATTGGAATATATTAAGCTTCCTCTTTTGTATTCACTACTTAAAGTGAGAGAAAAAAATAATTGTGTTTACTTTAAAAATGTATACATCATTCAAAGTTCTATGATAAAAGGAAAAACATATTTTTAGACTTTTTACAAAATTGGCGTCAACTAAAATCATTTTCTAACTCATAACTTAGTTTCAACATGAGAACGTTAGTATAGAAAAGAAAGATTTGAAACCATTGATGACGCCAGTTGATTTGACTTGTCTCTCTACGGTCATTTTTTACACATTTTCGATTAATTAGACCGGAACCTGTAGTTTAACGTGTATTCCGAACCACTAACAAACATCCATGCCACGGCCAGGATTCAAATTGAAGCCTGTGGTACCAAAGGCCAAAGTGCTAGCCAATTGGCCATCGACTGCCAATTGACACAACATTTATAAGAAAACCAAGTGTAATACGTTCTAGATAGTTTACAAGAAACAGAGGGTTCGATTTCCGTCGGTGGCGCGCAATGTAGAAATTGCAATAAAAAGAAGTAGACTCACAGACTAAACAGAATAACTCACATCGGCAGATGAACTGCTGGTTTGGACACACAAATACAGGCATGTTATAGCTTATAGATTGGTTTATCGCTCTACGGTCATTTTGTGCCCGCTTTGGGTTAATTAGACCGGAACCTACAGTTTAACGTGGATTCCGAACCACTAACAAACATCCATGCCACCGCCAGCATTCGAAACTGAAGCCTGTGGTACCAAAGGCCAGTGAACTAGCCAATTGGCCATCAGGCCCTGGCACAAGTTGGTCACTATTTTTAAAACCGAGAAGACTGGAATTTTATCGAATATCTCCACATTGAATGTAGGCCTATCAGATGGAAGATTTTATGTTTTTATCCCATATAACATACAACTGAGAAGCAATTATCATGGAAGGATAATACCTCTTTATACTTTATCCGCTAAATTTTATTCTAATACACTATATAGAACACGATTTTTTTTTAATTAAAAAGCAAATAAATGAAAAAAATAATAATTGTCAAAGCTTCAATAATTGAAATAAGTCAGCTATTTATTATGAATTGTCAACAGGTTATGCCATATATATTTCTATTTTTAACAAAAATGTGGCGATAGAATAGAAGAAAGAACTAAATAATAATAGTTCCATAATATTTAATAGAAAAGTAATACATTCAATCGAAATTATAAAACAACGGTAAGGAATTTCATTATAATCTGTTTCATTTTCATGATACAGAAGAAAAGAAATGTTTACCTTCAACAACAATATAATACAAAAATGTTAAAAATAATAATGACAATATAAAACAAAAATGCTTACAACTTTTATAAAATTATTTAGAGAAACAGTTTCGTACATGTGCCGTGATGGATTGTTATTTCTTTTTTCTAATCCAAAGGACAATACATTGTGTATTTCTTTTTTGTGCATACCTCGAGTTCCACTTATGTATGCTATGTACAGTTCACCGACGTACGATGAATTGGGGACATTCAGAAATAACGCATTTTATACGTGAGAAAATCTGGAAACTTTTACTTTTGACGTCAGAAAAACTGTCACAATCGCTACCAAGTGTCACCACGTTTATTTAACCATAACTACTGCGTACGCCACCAGTGAATGTTAACTTGAACCCTTCTACATGCTAGTTGCGCATGGCTAAGAGTCAGGCAACACTAGCATTGTTTAGAAAATTAGCTAATTTGTTTACTTCAAAAATCAGTACATATATGGGAATAGTAAAAAATTTAGCCTACCAATATTTATATTTCAAAGTTGTTCAAAATATTTAATAAAGCCCTAAATCTTTAGTTCGTTATGAAATTCTAATAAAGAGCGGATAAAATATTTCGAAATAATAAGGGGAATATAATACAATATAGGATCAAAATTTGGTATACCTGGTATTTAGATTTTTGAATGCTATATGCAAATTCCATGGTATTAAATAGTTATTCAATTAATCGATGAATTTCTATTCGTTTGATCATAAAAGTTTAAAAATAGCCGACATTGTAATTCAATGTAATAAAAACTAAAAATAAATGGTGTTTGTATATACACCATATTAAATCATAGAAAAAATCTTCCAAAAAGACGATAAAAAATTGCAAAAAAAGATTTTTGAATTAAGTTTGTTATCAATTAATAATTAAACCTTCTTTTGAATCCAAAAAATTTAATAATTAAGGATTATTTAAATCCTTAACTTTTAATGATTACAAAGTAATGTTGTATTATTTATATTGAAAAGATACCTTGCTTTATAATAGATGTAGCACGATAAAATAAGGCATTTAAAGGAAATTTAAGCATGAAACGATTGATAAAATTTAAGCATGAAACTATTTATTTTTTAGTTTCTCACAATATTCAACGAAATAATTTTTTAAATATAATTCCTCTATTTTTGTGGGTAGTAACCTGATGATGAAAAAATTGGCTAGCACTCTGGCCTTTTATACGTTATACTTCAGGTTTGAATCCTGTCTGTGATCTGGATGTTTGTTAGTGGTTCGGAATCCACGTTAAACTGTAGGCCCCTTGTCTAATTAGTCCAAAGTGTGCACAAATGATCATAGAGCAACAAAACAAACCTATATTTTTGTCACGATATATTTAAGCATAATGCTAAATGTACCATTAAGTGACATTGAGGATTCTAATATTATAATTGAAAGTAAATATCAAATTTTTTTACATTGTTTAATTATCCTTCTGTACATAAATGAAAATAAACGTCTAATAGTAGGAACAAAAATTTGTCCTTGTTATTGTGTAACAGTACTGCAATTTGAAACCACATTTGCAGTTGTATCGCGATTCTAAATAACGCAAATAAGGTTAAAACGTGGGTAGAAAGATGTTCTCCCAAAAACAACTGTAATCAGATTTAACATAAAATAATTCTTTGAGACTTTTCAATGATACTTACGAATAAGTATACAGATATTCCTTTTAACAACTTAAATATATTTCGTAATAAACTTAACATCTTAATACTTTTTTATCTTAATACATTGAACATCTTAATCCGCATATTTTAAATGTTAAACTTATTCTAATAAATTGAACATTTTAATCCTGAAAATTCCTTTTTTTGTTATTGTTGAACATCTGCAAGCTTCTGTTCCGATGTATCCCCCGAACAGCCCACCTGACGATGAGGGAATGACATTATCTTCCCGTAGAGCATTTTAGTGGTGACTGTGTCACAATTGCCTGTCATATGAGAGCAAAGCCAGAAAACTTCCGCCAGTCAGTCTGAGTATCGCTGCGAGACTCTTTATACAAGTTATCGCAATCTTCGTCGAATCCTTTTGAGTCTGAGGACAATGACTATAACGTAAGTTGATAACGTATTCTACACAAATCTTTGTCCCTGCAAAATTATTGCCAGAATATTATATAATACAGAAGGACGCAATCCTAAAATAACGATATCAAAAACCGATGGCGATTTAATTTTTTCCTTAACTGCATTTAATTTTTTAATTACTTTATCTTACAATTGCGCTTAATATAATGCATAATTTACTACTTTGCAAAATATTAAATTGCATATAAATAAAAAATCTGAATTATAAGCAAACAAAAATTACTATCGACTTTTTCAAATATCTGCCTTAAATTGAAGTGTCAACTTATATATTGATCTGTGTTACAATAATGTGATTTAATAAAGTAGTGCCTTGTATTATTGTACAATATTCGAAAATCAAAATTAATTATTACAATACTTATTTTCAATTTAGTTATAAGGAAATATGCTTACCGTACCATTACCATTGTTTGCTGTTATGGGTTATTGTACCATTAACATTGTGATATTGAAATCCGGTTACAAAACTATTAATGAATAGTATTTAATAAGTAAAACAGTATAATATAAGTAACTATAATAACATTTTTATTTTCTGAATTTTATTTTACCCTTTTATTCCTATTCTGAACTGTTAGTATAAAATACTATTTCAATAATGTTACAATATTAACTCAGTAAGCATTGTTGTTTCCTATTTATAACTTTTTCTTCGAATTTTCGTGATTAGCTTGTAACGGGTGTAATATTGGCAGGTGTCTCCGGTTGACAGTATTATAGCAGGTTGTCAATATGATAATCTGCTGTTCGAAGCGTGGTTCCAACATCAGCAGTAGAATATTTTATTTTTGTTATCTATGATTCTTTTGCATGTAATGAAATTTTCAAGTTCGTATCGCCTAAACAAAGTGTAAAGGCCTGATGGCAATTGGCTAGCTCTATGGCCTTTAGTACCATAGTCTTCAGGTTCAAATCCTGTCGGTGTCATGGATGTTTATTAGTGGTTCGAAATCCACGTTAAACTGTAGGTCAAAAGAGGGCAAAAAAAAAAAAATTACCCGTAGAGCGACAAACCAAAATTGTCCAACCTAAAAAAAGTGTACGAAAAATTGAAATAAACATGCATAAATTAAAATAAACTGAAATGCAAACAATATAACATATTCTATGTTTGACATTGGGCCTGAATGGCCGAGTGGCTAGCGTTCTGGCGCTCGGTACCACAGGTTTCGGGTTCGAGTCCCGGCGGTGCCATGGTTGCTTGTAGTGGTTCGGAATCCACTTTAAAAAGTAGTTCCCGGTCCTAATAGGATCGTAGAGCGTTGCTGGGGCATTGTTACTCCGTGTCCGTGGCTTATCTTCAAGTTACACGCGCCCCCTGGGTAATGCAAAGTGAGTACATCTGTGCAGCACTTGCTTTAAGGCATCCAAAGACCAAGCTGTCTGTGTTTGCCAGCTGCATTAGAAAGAAAAAAAAAATGTTTGACATTTATTGCCTTGAAGCACTTTTCTGTTCCAACATTTTCATTACAGTTACACGCGCATTGTCATTACAGCATTGTCTCTAATTGACCGTATTATAGCAGGTTCATAGTATGATAACATAAGGTTCATAGTATAATTAGTGTTGGAAGCGTGATTATTACGTCATCATTTCAATTTTTTTTATTATTCTTATCGATGGCTCTTTCGTGAAACGCAAAACGACTCTTTCGGATGTAGGAAAATTTACAAGTTTATATCACCTAAATACAGTGTAGGAAAAATTTAAAGAAACATGCATAAATTAATAAAAACTGAAATAAAAAAAATATAATGACATTTATTGCCTTGTTTTTAATCCAACATTTTCATTACAGTTACACTTTAACTTATGAAAACATTTGCATAAGTCGAAGATCAAATATTAAATATATCAATGGCCATTGCTGTTTTTTATTTATAACTTTTCCATCGAATAATGTGATTAGCCTGTACGCAGGCGTAATTATATTATCTACTGTTGACCGTGTTATAGCAGGTTTATGATATCATACTGTTCGAACCTTGGTTATTACGTCATCATTTAAATTCATTTTATTTTTGTTATCTTTGGTTGATCTTTCGTATGTTGGGAAATTTACAAATTCTTATCGCCTAAGAAAAGTGTAAGAAAAATTCAAGGAAACATGTATAGATTAATTTAAACTGATGTATGGCACATTTCTATGATTGACATTTATTGCCTTGTAGCACGTTTCTGTTCTAACATTTTCACTACAGTTATACAATTTTTTTCATAATTTATAATATAAGTCGATTGGTTTCGTTTGGCTTGTCGCTCTACGGTCATTTTATGCTCACGTTGGGATAATTATTCCGGAACCTACAGTTTATTAGTGGTTCGGAATCCACGTTAAACACCAACAGAATTCACCATGACACCACCACAATTCGAACCTGAAAACTATGGTACCAAAAACCAGAGAGCTAGTCAATTGGCCATCAGACCACAAAATGTAAATTGAAGATCAAATATGAAATTTGTATGTGGATTGCGATAGTTCATGACTTTGCAATCCCCGTACAGAATTAAATATTGACGATTAACAATCTTTCAGATGTTATCGCCTTCAAATTATTTGTATTTCATGAAATACAATTACAACCCTAATTATCTTCAATGCTAATTGCCTTAAATGCATCGTTTCCAGCACATGGGCAAAGTTCATGCAACAATCGTCCACGTACCGAAAAGCCAACCACACATCTGCTTAGACTTGCGTAAAATTACACTTAATGGGTTTCCCTGCATTTTATGCAGCACGACCATGACAAAAAAGTTAGAAAGCGATGAAAATAGTGCACCAAAAAGTAATTGTCGACAAAAAAAAAAAGCGCATGCATGTAACAAAACAACAAACAAACACTTTTTAAAGGCAAAGAAAGAAAGAAAAAATTCTTTCACCTAGTTCGTATCATGTAAAACACTTGTCAATAAAGACAATCTTATGATGGAACAATGATAGTACTACATTAGAAAACCAAAGCTTGACGCTTAAGATGTATTTTCTTGATATACATTGTAATCCAAACTTTTAGCAATTTCTTTGGAACTTTTTAGAGGAAATTCGTTAATAGAAGGAAATAGACAATTTCCTTTTTCTTGGTTTTCTATTTGCGGTCTTTTAATTCTTCCTGTAGTAGCTATTCTCTGAAACTTTTGTAACTGTTAGCTAAACACAACCAGTCTCACACGATATCTGTGTATAAAAAACATTTTTTGTTGATTTACAGAGAGATTAAATAGTAATAAGTGTATGTGAAGTGAAGCAAGAATGAGATAAAATATTTCCTTTGCTTCCGTACTGGTTGTTTGATTATTGGAGAACTTATACACGGAATTTTATTTCCTCTGATAATTTAATTTTGTGATTTGCTTGATGTTAATCAAATAAATATCTTATAACACCCGTTTTGGAAGTTATTTTTAAACATTTAATAGTTAATTGAGGGTAATTAAAAACATATTTTGTCTTTATATATAATTTTTTTCAAGGAACCGCGGAACATGTTGCTAGAGATGTTTTTTTTAACAAGCTGTTGCTTTTAACATGTTGCTAGAGATGTTTTTTTTTTTTTTGACAAGCTGTTGCTTTTAACATGGTGTGCTAGGGATGCTGTTACTTTTAACATGTAGCTTCAAATGTTGTTGCTTTCAACATGTTGCTAGAGGTTTTTTTTTTAATTTTATTTCCTGACATAATTTAATTTTGTTATTGCTTGATGTTAATCAAATGAATACCTTATAACACACGTTTTAGAAGTTATTTTTAAACCTTTAACAGTTAATTGAGTAGAATTAAAAACTTATTTTCTCTTTTTATATAATTTTTTCAAGGAACTGCAGAATACGTTGCTGGAGATGTTCTTTTAACATATTGCTAATATGCTGTTGCTTTTAACATGTTTTTAGAGATGTTCTTTTAACATGTTGATAACTAATGTCGTAGGTCCACACCTCTATTTATTATCCCTCCTTCCCTTTAAATAAAAAAGTTTTTGTTTACTAATACTTTCATGGGTTAGATAGGAAATTTACCAAACGACTCAAATTGATAACATTCATTGACTTCATTTTCTGATTTTACGATGTATTCTTATTTTTCAAACAGCAGCTTAACATCAAAGTAAATAGCATTATAGTAATTTTCAACCGTATGATGAAAGTTCACAATAATTACTCAACTTGACAGACAAGTTTTCAAATGTGTCCTTCAAGAATTTCAATGCGATTCACTGCTTTGTACAGCAGAGCTTTTAAAAATTAGGTCCAAATAAAGAAAAATTTAATCTCAAATAAGGAGCATTATCAAGCCTATTTTGGTATTTTATTCTTAATATTCACTTATAACGAAAGCGATCTTTTGACAAGGTCTGTGTTTGTAAAAAGAAACAATACAGGTGACATCGAATGATCAAGCAATTACAATTAATTATTAGGCTTAGGTGTGTTGCTTCCTCTTTCTATTTTTTTAGGGGGGGGATGTTGGTACTAATATGATCTTCTTGTACTTTAAACTGGTTTGTCACGTAGACCATGTTGGAAGCCATTGTTCTAGATAAATTATAATAATATTAATTAGATATATTTCATTAATGCTTAAATAATTATATGTTTTCCATATAAATATGGCAGTATAATAGCACCTGTTCCAAAATTTTACTAAATAATCTTGATAATTTTTTTTTTCGAGTGTAATATTTGAGGTGAATATTTTCATTTTTAATATCCATTTAAGTGCCATCGTTAATGTTCTAAATCTTCATAATAATATCCTTGTGCATGAATCCTTTTATTCAATGAAAATTTTCTTATTAAATGAAAAAATGAGATTCTTCCAATCTGTTAGCTTCAGAGGTTCATTCCATGACTTTAGCCAGAGTGAATACCTCTTGGAGGTCGCCACCAATACATGCATGGTACGCCGCTAAATATCCTGGTATGTCCATACAGTGCTCCTGTCCTAGACCTGCTCAGACGGCTTTAGCTAGACTAAGGACTGACCACATTAAGAGTTTGACCTTCAATGGAGAAGAGAAGACATATGCCCTTTGTCATTGCTCGACCATCGCATCTCCCTCTCATCTCATAGATTGTATTGGTGCCTCTGTGAGGCAACTGTTGAATGAGGGGAGGACTGTTTACGATCTATTGATACAGCATGATCTACTGGACTTGGTTTAGGATTCTAAATCAAGGGGATAAGCAACAACAACAAAAATGAGATTTTTTAGTATAACAGATATATAGAAAATATTAAAGCTTTGGATTTTTTCTTCATTGACGCAACCCCATGGTGAGTCAAAACCGTTTACCTACTGGCAAATTTCGAGACAAGGGTTGTTTATTTTTACGGGTTAGGGTTGTCAACCCTACACCTTACAGTCATATTAGATCGAGACCAACTTTTTAAGATGAATTCCGAACCATTACAAACATTCATGGCTCAGCCAGGACTCGAATCCGAACCCGAATCCAGTACCCGAGAGCCAGAGCGCTAGTCACTCTGCCATCAGGCCCCTTTTAGTTTTGTACTTAGCAATAATGCTTCTAAGTATTTTTTTAAACCTCGCAAATTTTTTTTAAGAAAAGGCTAAAATTTGAATGATAATTTCTTACTCAGGATCATTGAGTAAAAGTCAGGAAAAGGTGCTATAATAATTATTTGCTATTTCTATACAAAATATATCTAATAATTTAAACATTCTTCTTTTTCTTCATTTGCGCATCAGTCCCATGGTGGGCCAAGGCCGTCTGCTTACTGGCAGATTTCGAGATGTCAGCCCAACGCTCTACAGTCATATTAGATCAAAACCAATGGCTTAAAGTGGATTCCGAATCACTAAAAACATCCATGACACAGCCCGGACTCGAACCCGAAACCTGTGGTACCTGACGCCCAGGTTTGGTTTGTCGCTCTACGGTCATCTTGTGCACACGAGGGCAAAACAGACGGGGACCTTCAGTTTAATGGGGATTCCAAACCACTAACAAACATCGCCTGGAATCGAACTTGGAGCTTGTGGTACCAAAGGCCAGAGCGTTAGCCAAATGGCAGCAGGACTCCAAATTAAAGCATGTAGTGGATTTTAAAATGTAATTTGTAACGATGATTTAAATATTTATAATATGACAAGAAAAATAAAACTTATCAAAAATAATTTTATTTTTTTAAAATGATCAAATGCGCATTAACAGCTCTAGAGCGCAGAGGAAAAAGAATCTGTGATCCTTGGAAGTGATTCACCTAATAAAAACTATACTCATCAAATTCAAGGATGTTGTGTTTCTCGATACATCAATACATTAAAACATCGGTTACTTAACAAAATCCTAAGGAACGGTTACCCTAGTTACTACAGAGATTAAGATTATATTACGCAGTATTATATACAGATCGCGATTCAGATTTATATAAAACCCTCTCAGGTCAAACAGTTGAAAGGTGTCAAGGAAAGTCTTATTAATTTATTCATCTAGAAGAAAATGGGTCACAGTATTATTTTACTAATAATAATCTTTAGTTGTTTTAGACTACCACTTGTATTTTGTAAACTATTATTAAAAGGCAAACAATTTTATGGATGAAAACTGTTTTTGTAGCTGTTGTTAAAGTTAATTTGATGATTTTTTTATAACCTGATTTTTGTAAAGAAGCAATCAATTTCTTTTATTTAAAATTTTTTTTAAAAATAATTAAAATATTGAATGTATGATTCTCATGTCAATTTTAGTGATTGACATGTTAGTAATGAAATGATGCTTGCACTAATTTGTTATGAAGTATAATAAACAAATGATTTACACATAGTTGATCATTCATTATTAAGCGGTTGAAGAGTTTTAATTTAAAACTATTAATTTGCTATTGCTGTTTTCATAAATATGTAAACAAGAACTTATTTTTTAGACAAAATATACGAAAACATAATTAAAAGTGTTAGATACATAGTTAATAGATATATAAACCATTCATTTGTTAAGAAGCAATATATGAAAAATAATTAGAAGTGTAAAGTCAGACGAATTATAAAATATTTACTTTCAGAGAATTTACTAATTTTTATTTTTCTGAAAAAAATGGGGTCCGATGGCCCAGTGATTAGCGCTCAGGGATTCAGTCTCGAGTCCCTCAGTTGCAATGGATGCCTATATTTGTTCTGAATCTATTTAATCTTACTAATCTAGCTAATATTACTGTAGCCCGTAGGTTGTAAGGAAAAAAAACAGACATTTTAGAAATTATATATATATACACACGTATATGGGGGCCTGATTGACAGAGTGACCAGCGGATGTGGACTGGAGTCCCAGCTATGACATGGATGCCTGTAGTGGTTCGAAATCCACTTTAAACCATCGGTCCAGGTCTAATATGGTCGTTTGACGTATGACTGGAAACCTTACCCCTAAAAAAAAAAAAAAAAAACAATATCCTATGTTTCAGAATCTGCTAGTAGGTAAAAGGCCTTGGCCCACCATGGGGCTGTAATGCCATTGAAGAAAAAATAAAATAAAAACTTATTCAGCCGCATTTAAATAGTACTAAAATTACTTTTATTTACAAGGAAAATTAATATTGTGTTATTATTTTATTTTTAAACTGTAATTAATTTACCAGATAAATTAACTCGTATTTTAATGTACATTATTAAGAATATTATTAAGATATAAATTCTTAAGTAGGAATAGTAACAGTAATAAATTATAAAACAAATATTTATTCTATTAACATATCTTTAGAATTTTAATTTTTGATTTATTCAAAATTTTTTAATTGAAATTTGTATTTTCAACAAGAAATTTTTGGAGCGCATTATTGGAATAAGATTTTTGATCAATTAATTTATTTTCGTTACTTTAAAAATGTGATATTTTAGTAGCAATATTTATTTCATAAAATAAATACAAAAATAAAAAAATATATATTATTCATATTTATTTCTTTTATTAGACCTATGATGAATAATATAAAACAATTTTTTTTTGAATTTTATAAAATAAAAAGATTAATTAAATAAAAATAAAAGAGATAATAAATTAAACTGAATGAAATAGATCTGCCACAATATTTTTGTTTAATTTAGACAAAAAACAGTTTAAAAAAATTTTAAAACTATAAAAAAATCTATAATTTAAATTTCAAAAGAATATTAAACGATTTTCTTTATTCTGTTAAAATATCTTAAGAATTTTTGTTTTCGATTTATTCAAAAACTTTGATTGAAACTTGTATTAAATTGTAAACTTGTAAGAAATTTTGGAATGGATTAATTGATTTTTGTTCAATTTACTAATTTTCGTTATCTTAAAAATGTATAAAATATACATTTTTAAGATTTAAAATATTTATTTAATAAAACAAAACAAAAATAGAAATTATTCATATTTATCTCTTTTATTGAACTTATTATAAATAATATGAAAAAACATTTTTTTAAAATTTTGTAAAATAAAAAGATTAATTAAATAAAAATGTTAGAAAAGAAATAATAAATTAAAATTAATGAAATGGATCTGTTCTAATATTTGCATGCTTAATTCAAAACAAAAATTTTAAAAATAATTTTTCAAATGATTTTTATATAATTAAAATTGTTTAAGAAAATTTTAGAACATTGAACGATAACTTATCTCCGTTTCTGATTCACAGTAAAAAAATAAAACAAAAATAACCTTGGAAACATGTATAAAATAGGATCTTCCTATATAAAAACACTGAATACAGACGCTGTTAAGAATACAATGTGAATTTCCAAACATAAAATTCAAATTATTCACCTTCAAAGATGATTCACCTCTTACATTTTTAGATCAATCTTAGATTATTTCCACACAAAAGTCCAGTAACTTGGTCACTACGGTATTCAGATAACAAACAGCATGTAACAATGTTTGCATAAAAACAATGACTATAACAAGTAAAAACATTGTTGCTGAAGGTGAACATTTTGATATTGTGGGCAATAAAATAGACTTTTATTTACCTACATTGTCCAAGTTTATTTCCTTTGAAAGGGATTAGATTTTATACATGGCCTGTTCTCAGGGTTGTTTTCTGTGTTTTACTTCTGCTTTGAAAGATTTATTTTTTGATTTTATTCATAGGTTTAATCGTATGTTTTTATCATACTTTGGTTGTAGGAATTTTATTTATTTTTTATAAAAATGAAATAAATATTTTTACTTTTTAGAGCATAATGTTAAAATGTGTTATTTTATATTATTTTATTTTAAATATATATATAGTTTTAGCTGAATTAATTAATTATGTGTTTGTTTTTTACGTTAATTATAATGTAAATAATTATAAAAACATAAAATTTAGAATGACACATATAGGTTGATAGAAATTCTTTAGAAGATGTTACTGATTCATATTCAAAATGCTTCATCATCATTGCCATTTGCCAAAATTTTTCTGATTTCTTGATGAATCCTGAACATGAATGTTGAAAAATTTTCTGGTTTCTTGTTGAATCGTGAACATGGATGTTGTCAAAATTTTCTAGTTTCTTGTTGAATCCTCAACATGAATGTTGTCAAAATTTTCTGGTTTCTTGTTGAATTAACTGGATGTTGTCAAAATTTTCAATCAACATGAATGCAAAATTTTCTGGTTTCTTGTTGAATCATGAACATGGATGTTGTCAAAATTTTCTGGTTACTTGGTGAATCATGAACATGAATGTTGCCAAATTTTCAAGTTACTTGGTGAATCAACATGAACAAAATTTTCTGAATTCTTGTTGAATCAAATATTTCAAAATTACTTGGTGAATCCTCAACATGAATGTTGCCAATTTTTTTCTGATTATTTGAATGTTGCCAATCATGAATATGAATGTTGCCAATTTTTCAAATCATCAACATGAATGCAAATATTTCTGGTTACTTGGTGAATCATGAACATGAATGTTGTCAAAATTTCTATTATTTGGGGAATCATGAACATGAATGTTGTCAAAAATTTTCTGGTTATTTGGGGAATCATGGACATGAATGTTGACAAAAATTTTCTGGTTACTTTTTGAATCATGAACATGAATGTTGTTCAATATTTCTGGTTTCTTGGTGAATCATGAACATGAATGTTCTTGTGAAACTGAATGTTGGTTAGTTTCTCTTACGAAGACAGCCATAAGTTTGTGACCAATAGAAAAATGTAGTAGCTTTTATAAAAAAAATTGTGGAAAAATTTATAATTTATTCAAGGTGCAAATTTCTCTTTTATTGTTGAAAAGAATCGTTTTTTGTAGTTACTTAATGCCAAACATAAATATTGGCACAGAATTTAATCAGATACAGTTATGGCAACCCTAATCTTATTCAGAGGAGTACAATTCGGTAAATAAAAATTTATTATATTTCCAATTGGGCATCAATTACGCTAGGCATTCCATTAATTAAGTACCAAAATAGAAGAATGTAAAATCCTTTTTGCAAATTAATGACATGAATAATTGTGTAATACAACAGTTTGATTGAAATTTAATATGTTGCCGATAATAGTAATTCAACCACCACCACAACAAAAAAAAAAAACCAATAGTTTAAAAAAATAATGAAATAATTTTTTCTGGAAATTTTATATATCATATTCTTGCTAGGAGAAACTGATTTAATATATTTCCTTAAATTACATATAATTCTTTTAATCATCAGCTTTATACAGATAATAATTTGCATTGTGTTTAGTCTTTAATTTATGCTGTATTTACAAATAAAAATTTCTGTTAAAGTAAAGAAAATTAAAGATTAAAAAGCAGATTTGATTTTTTTTTCAGTAACTTTTTTTTTTTTTCATATTTCAAATGATGATAATATATATAATCTCATGTTTCATTTTAAAACTAAATACTCTTTTTAATTCTTTAAAAAATGATTAATTTATTTTATTATGCTGAACATTTGCTGAGTTTAAATTTTTAATTGTAGTTAATATCCGAATTTGAATTTCCCAATTTTCCTGTGATCATTAATTATTTTGTTTTCTGATTTCCGTACTGAGACTTCAGTCAAATACACAATCATACGTTTTAACTTTTCTACACACAAGCGCGCGCACACAAACACACACACAAACAAACAAACTCGCACACATACACACTACACCGCATAGACATACACCACATACATACCATACACACACACTACACTCATTGCACGCATACCACACACACCACTCACACATACCACACCACTCACACATACCACACACCACTAACACATACCACACACCACTAACACATACCACACACCATAGGCATACACCACATACATACCATACACACACACTACACTCATTGCACGCATACCACACACCACTCACACATACCACACACCACTCACACATGCCACACACCACTCACACATGCCACGCACTACACCGCATAGACATACACCACATACATACCATACACACACACTACACTCATAGCACACATGCCACACACCACTCACACATGTCACACACCACTCACACATGCCACACACCACTCACACATACCTCACACACACACATACCATACCACGCCACACACCACACACTTACCCGCATATACACACTACACATGGACTCACCACATGCACTTGCACACACCACATGCACATGCACACACCACATGCACACACCACATGCACATGCACACACCACATGCACATGCACACACCACATGCACATGCACACACCATATGCACATGCACACATAACATGCACATGCACATGCACATACCACATACACATACACAGAGCATTATTCATTTTTATTTTCTCACTAAATTGTTTGGACGTTTTAAGGGACATCTAGTGAAAGTCTTTTGTTTCTTTTATGCATCATTGGAGAAAAGAACGAAGAACAATTGCTGCTGCTTATGCACGTAAATGAGAGAAGGGGAAGATTCCTATAATGTGAATTTACTGCAGCGACATCAGTCAAGTTCACTGAAAATGGTCACGGTCTACTTGAAACAATAAGGCTTGGCTCTCCATCCATTGTTGGGATAGATGTCTTGTCGATCATAGGATCAGCGATTCGCAGTTCGAGCTTTCGATTTTATTTTTAAACACGGATCAATAGCTGTGATCAAGGTATGTTCGACAACAAGAAATCATGTTTACGAAGTGCAAAGACCCGAAATTCAGTTTTGGGGGAGGGTAATTCACATGCCAGAAATTTTGCATTTGCAGTTTGGCATCGTGTAATTGATTGCCGTGATCACGTAGGTGGTCTTAGACAACTAAACTTTCATTGTTCTCAGCTAGTACAGATACCTTGAAAACAATAGGTATAATTTTTTATGTGACAGTAAAGTAATCAATCACACTGTTTTTCATTAAAAATATTCTGGGTGGTTTTAAATGTCTCAAAAATTCACATAAATCCAACAAACTGGAACTATTTTTTTTTCTTTGATAGCACTATAAAATGATATTCATTAACTGAGAACCAATATTCCTTTCATTTTCTACAATAACTACCACATATCCCGATTCGATTTGTCTTTTCTACAAAATTCGGAAGAACAGGCCATTATTTTTAAAGAACTTCTGTTTCGACACAGTTAAATAAGAGGTATTTTTTATTATTTTTTTAATATATCATATTTATTGATCTACTAAAAATAAGTAGTTGGTTTAAGAAATTTTTACATTGTACATATTTACTTAAGTACAGAATAAGTTAACTAATATATATAAGTGTAAATAAATCTTCTTAGTCTTCATATAAATTTTTTAATCATTAATGTTATTTTTATTATTTTCTTACTGCTTATTTATAAATTAATCACAAGAATCTCTAATTTGTATGTATTTTTTAAGAATGTATCCACCATTTCTATTTAATTAATGGTACAAATATATTTATTTTCTATATTATTTTTCTTGCAATGCATGCTTATCTACTTGCAAATGTTTTAAAAATATATTGTTAATGGATATTTTTTTTATACTTTAACTATGTTTATATTGGCAATAAAAAAAAAGTTTAAATATATATTTTTAATAATATAAAATACTTATATTTTTACAAGTTGCACTTCAATATATAAAATAGAAATAATAATCCTATAGGTAATGTTTAAATTATTATTAATTTTTGTTTATTAAATCAAAAAACACTTTGTTGATACGTTTTACTATGCAATGAATAGTAGAGTGTAATTATAAGACGTTAAAACGCATTTAATGTAAGTACATATCATAATTCACTAAATTGTGGGCATGAAATAACTTCTAAATAATACATTCTAAATAATAATTTTAAATAAATAATAAAATAATTCTAAATACAAAATGATAATAAATAATTAATAAAATAAAAAATTAATAAATAATTAATAAAATAAAAAATTAATAAATAATTAATAAAATTAAAAAAAAAAAAATAATAAATAATTAATAAAATAAAAAAAAATAAATAATTAATAAAATAAAAAAATAATAAATAATTAATAAAATAAAAAAAAATAATAAATAATTAATAAAATAAAAAAAATAATAAATAATTAATAAAATAAAAAAAATAATAAATAATTAATAAAAAATAAAAAAAAAAATAAAAAAATAATAAAATAAATAAAATAAAAAAAATAATAAATAATAATTCTAAATAATAATAAATGAATAAATTCTAAATAATGAAATAATAAATTCTAAATAATGATTCCAAATGAATAAATTCTAAATAATAAAATGAATAAATTCTAAATAATGATTCTAAAATTCTAAATAATGATTCCAATTAATAAAAAATAAAAAATGAATAAAAATAATGATAAATAAAAATTCAAAATAAATTCTAAATGAATAAATTCAAAATAATAAAAATAAAAAAATAATGATTCTAAATGAATAAATTCAAAATAATGATTCTAATAAATTCAAAATAATGATTCTAAATGAATAAATTCAAAATAATGATTCTAAATGAATAAATTCAAAATAATGATTCTAAATGAATAAATTCAAAATAATGATTCTAAATGAATAAATTCAAAATAATGATTCTAAATGAGTAAATTCTAAATAATGATTCTAAATGAGTAAATTCTAAATAATGATTCTAAATGAGTAAATTCTAAATAATGATTCTAAATGAGTAAATTCTAAATAATAATTCTAAATGAATAAATTCTAAATAATAATTCTAAATGAATAAATTCTAAATAATAATTCTAAATGAATAAATTCTAAATAATAATTCTAAATGAATAAATTCTAAATAATAATTCTAAATGAATAAATTCTAAATAATGATTCTAAATGAATAAATTCTAAATAATAATTCTAGATGAATAAATTCTAAATAATAATTCTAGATGAATAAATTCTAAATAATAATTCTAGATGAATAAATTCTAAATAATAATTCTAAATGAATAAATTCTAAATAATAATTCTAAATGAATAAATTCTAAATAATAATTCTAAATAATAATTCCAAATGAATAAGTTCTAAATAATAAATTCCTTGTTTATATGAAATGTAGACTATATTAATAGGACAAATTTTTAAAATTTTCTGTTATTTAAATATTCTGCTATTGAAGCAATTTGAATAAAACGTATAGCCTTTATTCAACGTTATTTCAAAACAATTAATATCTTCAATTTCCTCAGCAAAGACAAAAAATCAAAATAGACATTTCCATTTATGCATAGAAACTCATCAATAAAGTTGATACTATTTATTAATATTTGATAATAAATATTATTATACACCAGCAGATTTCTGGAAACAATCTACATATCGAATACAAAATGACTTTCTCTACTGATATCTATCAAAAAATTCAATTAAATAACTTGAAGGTAACGGATACAATTGCAAGATCGCTTACCAAAAAAAGCCTCGCTTTATTGCTAACCATAAATAATCTCGTACCTCCAATAAAACGATTCTTTCTTACTTTCATTGCCGTTTGTTGTCTTGAAAGGAGATAAAAAAAATTACTTAATTTCCGACATGGAAAATTTTGAAGGACGAATGGCTAATTTAACATGGGTGTCCATTAAATGGACAGGCACTCGCTGTGTTGGGTGTTGAGTTGTAGTAATGCCTTCCATCCGCTTGAAACCTTTTCACGGAAAATAAATGCAATTTCCCGTCTTCATTATCTATTGGCCGTTGGCAACAAGTCTGGCCAGCGACATTAACAAAACGTGGGTTCTTATGAAATTTCAGAGGGAAAACGGGATATGTCAGCGTGTTAAGAAATATATCTTTAATGGAAAGAGATATCATTCTTTCATCAACTGACACTTTTTCAGTACTTTAAAAAAAAATGGTAGTATTTAGAAATATAGTTATTAGATTTGACAAAGTACATTTTATTGGAAGATAAATGACGTTTTTTGATTGATAGAGATATCGTTCTTTCATTAACTTTTTAACATTTTTTTTTAGAATTTTTACAATTTTTATGGTAGTGTTTCCTTTAACATAAGATTCCTCAGTGGAGTATCTGAATTTGGTTAACTTGTTATGATTCAAGATAGAAATATTGTAGTTAGATTTGTAAAAGTACATATCACTGGAAGATAAATGACATTTTTTAACTGACAAAGATATCGTTCTTTCATCAATTCTCACTTTTTTAGCGATTTTACAATTTTTATGGTGGTTTCCTATAAGATAAGGACTTTCCAGTGGAGTAACTGAATTTCGTTAACTTGTTCTGATTCAAGGTATAAATATAGAAATTTCGTTTTTTATCAACTCTCCCTTTTTTAGGACTTCTACAATTTTTATGGTAGTGTTTTTTATAAGATAAGGACTTCCCATTGGAGTATCTGAATTTGGTTAACGTGTTATGATTCAAAGTGGAAATACAATAACTAGATTTGTAGATAGAAATACAATGATTAGATTAGTACATTTTATTGGAAGATAAATGCAGTTTTTTCTATAAAATAATAATCTGAAATTATAATTTTGTTATATTAATCAAGTGAAAAAATAACTATGATCATAAATTAACATTAAAATATATATAATAGATATTTAACATTGAAATAAATAAAAAATGCTTTGAGTTTTATAATTTTAAGTTTCATATAAAATTAATGTTAAGGGGTTTAATGTGTTAAATTTTACACTTATTATATATTTTTAGTACAGTTTCCTTTAACGCATCAATAAAAGACCATTGAACAAATTCTATGATGAGCTAGGTTACCAAAGTGGGGGATACCCCTCTCTAGGTGGTAAGGAAACTATAAAGAAAATGATAGTAGCCTCGAATGCATTTGAGAGTCATCTAATAAAAATAAGGAGTAAAGTGAAAACAAAGGTAGAGCATTTTTAACAGATTTGTTTGTTCGCTTAAAGGTGAATTTCTAAGGAGATCGCTGAGTAATTTTTTTTTTTTTTTTTGGAAAACAGGATAGTAGTACAATTAAGTTTGAGTACTACCGTGTTAAAATGATTTACCGTCAAAGGATTTTACACAAAATGAATATAGCGTAACGTATGAAATTATAGTAGCATGTTTTGTACAGAAGCATTTACAAAAAATCATATATGTGGCTATTACTCGAAACATATGTTTTGCCACGATCATGATAAATGACATTAGTACTCAGTAATAAACATTATCAAACATATTCGTTGAAAATATATTTGAGATATCTTGCTTTAAATGCGTAATCATGACTTTATATCTAGACAAATATGTTCAAAATGTTATTACTTAAACACTTTTATTGTTATTTGCAGCCTGTAGTAGTTTAGAATCCACTTTAAACTCTTGGTCCCGGTCTAATATGGGCGTAGGACTAACAACCCTACCACGTAAAAAGAAAACATCTCCTGTCTTGAAATCTGAAAGTAGGCAGACGACCTCGGCCCACTATGGGCTGTAGTGCCAAGGAGTTAGTTCTTTTTAACTAATGCCATTGTAAACTATGCTTTATTAAATATTTTCTAAAAAATATTGGTATCGTAGAGACTATCTTCCTATAGTCACCTTGTAGTTTCTGTAGTTGTACATGCAGCATCTTTAGCAATTTATCCAGAGATGGCGACAATAAAAAATGTTCAGATTTTGGTATTTTCAAAAATAGTTCTGATCATATGTTAATTTTACTTAAATACATAATTGGTAATTTAAAAAAAGAAGATTTACAAATTTTGAGGAAAGTTTGAAGCAGAGAACATAATTCATCATTAGCTCAATAAAAAATAAATATTTATGTATTGGATAAATATTATATTTTATGTAGCCAAAATTTTAATTTTTTGATTAAAATTTACTGATTTTCTCCATTTTTAAAAAATAACAAAATCAGTTTCAGATGTGCTTTTTACATTGTATGAAAAATTTTTTTTGATAAATAATTAAATATTAAAGTCCATTCAATAAGTTAATAGACACTTTTCAAAGATAATATCGAAAAAATATTAACTAAAAATAGTGCACTTTATAAAAAGTTTGAAAATTCGTGAGCTTTGAAATATTTTTATTTGAAAAAATAATATTTTTTACAGAAACAGATTACATGCAAACTATGCAATGCAGTATAAAAATTAAAAAAAAAAAAAAAAATTCAGGGTTAACTTGTCTTCTTATAACAATAGGCCATGAATTAAAATGAAAAATGTTTACAAAAAATAACTAAATGTCATAAATAAGAAAATTTATTTCAACACTGAAGGTCTTAAAAAATAAAAATGTACTTAAAACAAGAATTACTAAAATTTTAACTAGCAAGCCATGTTTCATAAAAAACAATATTATTGTTAGATGTTAAATTAACTTTCAGTATAAAATAAAAAATAATTCATAATAATTATGTTGTTGTTGCTTATCCCCTTGATTTAGAATCCTAAACCAAATCCAGTAGATCATGCTGCATCAATAGATCGTAAACTGTCCTCCCCTCATTCAACAGTTGCCTCACAGAGGCACCAATACAATCTATGAGATGAGAGGGAGATGCGATGGTCGAACAATGACAGAGGGCATATGTCTTCTCGTCTCCATTGAAGGTCAAACTCTTAATGTGGCCAGTCCTTAGTCTAGCTAAAACCGTCTGAGCAGGTCTAGGACAGGAGCACTGTATGGACATACCCGGATATTTAGCGGCGTACCATGCATGAATTGGTGGCGACCTCCAAGAGGTATTCACTCTGGCTAAAGTCATGGAATGAACCTCTGAAGCTAACAGATTGGAAGAAGAAGCTTTGGGAAGTTCGCAACCTTCCCTAGCGAGCAGATCATCAATTTCATTTCCGTAGATGCCCACATGGGAGGGAATCCACTGCAAGCACACCGATCCGATCTGGTCCAAAACAGCTAGTTTGGAAACTATATCCTGCCCCAATTTGTCCAAGATGCTTGGCCAATTTTTCAAATACTGTATTGAGCTCTTACTATCAGTCAGAATCCAAACATCAGGTACTTTAAAGTCTAAAGCTAGATTCAGAGCTTCGCTTATAGCAGTAAATTATTGTAGATATAATGTCGGCACGAAATATTAAAGTAGTAAATTTTTTTCAAACCACGTAATATATCTTATCGTGAACCTCATTTACAATAGACAATAATACAAAGGAAACGGTTAAGGAGGTAAAACAATAGATTTTAAACACAAGTTAGCTGTAATTAGGATTTTTTTACAAGTAAAAAGAAATTTGATTCTTTAAGATAAGGCTGGGCGTTTGAAACGGCTAAGAAATTTCAAAAAAACATATTTTCCTTCTAATTTCCTTGTAAAAGAAGGATTTTTGACAAGTAAGTTCAGTTGACTAGACGTGTGATGCGATCTTCTATTGTATGCGCTATCTAAATTTAACGCGATGAACCATTTGATAAGTTTAGATTTATAATTTTTGCTGACCTGTTTAGATGTGCGCTGAAAGATATTTTTACCATTTCATGGGTAGTGCTTATGTATCTGTTAACCATCAGTTTATCTGATGATGATCGTTCTTGTTAACAGTTATCGCCTTGCACTAAAAAATATCCAAACCATGCAAATATATATTTAAACTTGTTTTGAGTATTTAAGCCATGATAATTTTTTAAATGGCCAAAGTAAATTTAGAAGTTCAAAACTGTAAGCATTTTTTTTATAACTGCAATAATGATATAAATGTTTTCTATAATATCAATTACTGAAACGCTATTTCTTAAAATCCTTTAAAGCATGTTCATCGTCATCATCATCATCATCATCATCATCCATAGCACGATAGTCCAGAGTAAACCAAGGCTTTCCTTTGAAGAGATATCCATGCATTCCTCTGGGTGTCAAGGGTCCTTCAATTCTTAACCTTTAGTACAGCAAAATCTTTCAAGTACCCTTTCTCTTTGTCCCTGTGGCTTTGCCAAAACGAGTCTTTTTACAGGTTTTAAATCTTTCATTCTAAATATATGAGCAGTTCAGTTTAATCTATTGATCTTAATAAATTTTCTAATATCGTTTTTATAGCATTTATAAATTTTTGTGTTGTGTTCTCCAATAATCACTTTTCTTAACACCTCCAAGAACAGCCCTTAAAATTTTCCGATCAACTCTTACCCAAACGGGCTCATAAAATCTTGCCAAAGTCCAAGTTTCGGAGCCATAGACCAAAATAGGTCTAATAAGGGCTTTATATAACAAGAATTTATTTTTTTTGCGTATTAACTGTGATTTAAACAGATTTCTTAACCCCCAAAACACTTTATTGGCAGACACAATTCTGTTTTTTAAAGCATGTTGGTTTTTAATATGTGATTATTGTTAACTAATGACAATATTGAAATCTGATATAGTGCTTATAATTATGTACAAATTTTAAAATTGCATTAAATTATAATTTCTTTTTTTAAAATAAATTTCATTATTGTGAAATTTTTATACCTTCGTTATACAAATTAAAAGCGTTTTTGAAAAAGGCTTTATCTACTTCGAAAAATATTTTCAAAGTGTTGAAATTTTATCACTGTTATTACAGTGCATCAGCATGTTTTTTTCACTTCATGTTTTTCATGTGACAGTTATACTTAAATAATATATATCTGACTCGAAATCTTTGAATCTCTGTTTTCACACAGTAAGGGTGATGAAAAAAACCAAGTCAATCACTAAAAAGGAACGACATTAAAAATAATAATTATATTAAAAATCCAAGAATTTATCATATGTTTTTAATTTTAAAAAAGTAAAAATATTTTCTTCTCTTTACATTCCAACTTTTAATAAATTTCGTAATAGCAAATAATAATGCAATTATTGTTTTAAATACCTCTTTATGTATAAACCAATATATTAATTTCTGATCAAGTTTGCCCTGAGTTCTTTAAAATTGTACAAAATAATACTTGAAAATAAACAACTTTTCAATAGTGTGAAAAAATAAATTCTTGTGTTAATCCATTTATTATTTTCAAAGCAACATTATTCATTTTTCAAAAGTATGTTTAAGAAAAAGTAATTAAAGTTATTTACATTATAAATAAAAAATGGTATTTAGTTAAATTAGTTTTTTAATATATAGTTTTTATTTTTAATAAAACTGAATTAGCTTTTTAAATATTTAATATTAATGGTCCACGTCTTGAATATTTCTTAATTCAAGGTTATTTTCAAATTAATTTTCAGCAAGTTTACTTTTAATTTTCTTGAGCACAATTTCTAGTCAAGGTTTAGAAGTGAAAATGATGAAATTACCTTAAAGAAAATAAAGCATGAAATTCAACAGCTATACGATTAGCCTTTTTTCAGATAAAATATTAAGTGCTAGTTTTCTAAACTTTGAATTAATTTTATAATCAAAAAAGCCAAAACAAACTTCCATTTCTTTTACATGAATTAAATTAGTTTATACAATATTGCAATATATCATCAATCAAGCACTTCAACCAGGGTGTAAAACAATGTTGCATTTGCATGTTGAACAAATATACTTTAAATAAAAACAATTTTTTTTTCGTTTAACTGAATTTCTATTTTATTTAAACATTGGTGACTGCAATATTTAAAATTTGATTTAGTTGCTTTTTAAAAGTGATAGCCTTTTCAAATTTTGTTTCCAAAGAAAAGCCCAAAATGATCTTATAATTTTCAATTACAGGCAAATAAGAGTGGCACTTGAAATATACAATATTTTAACCTTTATATATATGTATATAAACTATCGTGAGAACACAAAGCGAGAGTTTGATCAGTGATCTATTATGATATCTAGAAATGCTTTGAAATAAAGAACTATTAGAACAATTAATCTATCAATTGATGGTTACATTTGTTTTTGAGTCTGTGCACAGATTCTTTTTCATTTTATTCTTCCTATACATTCACTTCACTATCATTTTAGGTGTAATGTTACTTCTATTTAATTCATATGTGTTTTATGTAGAAAGCGCGATTTATGCTATGACTAAGGTAATCAATAATATAATTATGAAGCTATAATGTAATAAACAGGAAGACAATTCTACATCTTGTAGTTAACTGTCCAGTGAAACAATATATTTAACACATACACAAATTCACATTCACACTCACTCACTCATTCACTCACTTACTCTCTCACTCATTTACAGTCCTCTGTCACTTTCACGCTCACTTTGTCACTCTCACTCACATTCATTTTCTCACTCTCTCACTCACATCCATTCTCACCCTTTCACACACATACATATATTGTATTATGTTTTACATATAAATTTCCAGTTAAAAATTCTATTAATTTTTCTCTATACAACTGCAGAAATAAAAATTTTGACAATAATTTAAAAGGAAAATAATTTTTCTGACAAACGCTTTTATAATTATGTATAATTTTCAATACTTACCTACCATTACTACCTACCACCTTAACCAATGAGTTTAATTTTTAAACTTTTATCAAGATGTTTATAATATTTACTCAAACCAACTCACTAGAAAAACAATCAACATTTCAACAAATTTTATTAAAAATTACTTTTAAATTAAATAAATATAATTTAAATTGTTATGAAGACACTAAATATTCTAATATTACTCAAGTTATATATTTCTTCTCAAGTACCTTTTACTATGCACCACTTTCACCAAGAAGATAACATAATCAAATTCATCCTATACAATTGAAGATGATTATTATTACTACCTTGACTTGAACAGTTCATCATTTATATGCACCATAAAAATCTATTAAGGCTATTAT
This sequence comes from Caerostris darwini, assembly GCA_021605075.1. Taxonomy (NCBI): domain Eukaryota; kingdom Metazoa; phylum Arthropoda; class Arachnida; order Araneae; family Araneidae; genus Caerostris; species Caerostris darwini. The sequence goes on along the minus strand of BPLQ01007674.1, from coordinate 91,574 downwards.
TCTGAGATGACTTGAATATTTTCGTAATCTAGGGTAACCTGCATCATTAATCTATGCATTATTTTGCTTATGATTAAATACCCAAGTAAATTTATTACTTATTGTCCATTAATGATAAGTTGCAATTTTGGAGGACAATGATTAATGCTTGGGCTTCATGGAATAATGCATAATGATAAAATATCTGTTTTTTGATAATAAAGACATTGTTCGAAGGATCATGGTTCTCAAAGGATACTTCTACAATGTGTTATTTAATGGTCCTGGTGAATTCAATATTGAGAAATTTCTATCTATTAATTACCATGAAATTTGAATGTTTAGATTCCGGAAATTGGACATAGGAAACTTATTATTTTCTTATGTTGTTTTGTCTTGTAAGGTGAAAACATTAATGTTAATGATGATGTTGTATAGAAAGTAATTGTTTTCCATTATGTTCTTAATATTATAATATCAGTTTTATTGTTAAGTCACCTGATTGATTAATCCCTAATCGATTTTTCAAGAATGGATGATTATCATTTTTTCCCTAGAAGAATTACAAGAATTTTTTCTTGAACTATCCATTAGTTTAATTTCAAAGGTGTGAATTTATAATTAAAAAAAAGTTATATTAATTAATTAATAAGTGAATTTAATCAATGATTATGAATGATTAAATCACTATACCTTCACCTTAAGTAGCCTTAAGTAATTTTTATTAATTAAAGTTAATATTAATTAATAGCCTTGCTACAAATGACTTTAATGTATTACTTGAATGTATTAAAGGACCTTATTACTAATGTTAATTCATAAGTAACATTAATTAATGCTTATTAACTAAGGTTACTATTAATATTAATTAATGACCTTTCTACAAATGACTTTATTAATGAATTGCTTGGATAGATTAATAATGGGCATGGTTACTAATGATTTACAAATGACCTTGTTATTAATGTTACTATTAATATTAATTAATGATCATGAATTATTAATCATAAGTAACCTTAATTAATAAACATGAATATTAATTAATTCATAATTAAGCTTAATTAAGATAAGTATTATTTTTGTAAATAACCTTAATTTTAATAAACCTTCGTTATATTTTTTGGAAACATTTGATTTTAAATATGTTTGTAATATTTACATCAACTATTCTGTATAAAACAATCCTAAATATCTAAATATCAATAAAACATGTTTGAGTTTTACTGTTTTCGTATTTAAAATGTGTAATTTTAAAATTTGAATAAAATATTTTATTTTTTTAAATTTGAAATGTTTGTATATAATAATAAATTGAAAAATATTTTAAAAATATATCTATATTTCTCATTTTTTTAATTATATTTACTGTTAATAATTGTACTGAAAAGTATTTTAATACATATTAGAACTGTTGTACAAAAATTACTTCAACAAAGATTTTAACTACGTGTTTTGTTCTGATCAAATCTTGTTTAATTTTTGTTAAGAATGATTACTAATTTATATTGAAATTAAAAATAAAAATAAATTAGCTTGAAAAAATATTAGATGTAAATTAACAAATGACTTTAAGAATTAAATATTTTTTAATGCTTTACTTTTAAATTGAAATTACTATTTGATTAATATTTTATGACAAAAACTTAATCGCATAGTATTTCTTTACAAATGTTGTTTCATCTACAATTTAAAACTTAAGAAAATGTAGACATCGAGTTAAAGACATCATTCATATAAAACATGAGTTATTGAATACTTCGGCAGAAAGTTGCTGTATGTCGGCCATAGTGCTAGTGCTCTGGCCTTTGGTACCACAGGCTTCAGGCTCGAATCCTGGTGGTGTCATGGAGTTTGTTAGTGGTTCGAAATCCACGTTAAACTATAGATCCCGGTCTAATTAGCCTAAAGTATGCAAAAAATGATAGTAGAGCGACAAATCAAGCCAAATTAAAACATTCAGAAAGTTTAATTGTTGATAAGCGATACGTATATATTCTGTCAATAATTGCCATCTCTTTGTTTCTGAAAGTAGTAATCACAACGAGCGCCATCAGCAGATTCAAACATTAGCCCTCCTGCATGATGTAAGGACCCGTAGGGCAGGAACTAACCTTTTCATTTTAGATGAGCATTTTATTACTGGTCTCCGAGATTTTTAATGATTGAAATAAAAATTTAACTGAAATTACAATGATTAAAAGTTTAAACGAATAAAATATAGCGCTTTTTAAGTTCAATTAGAGGTTTAAAATAATACATGGACGAATTGCGTTAATTACATCGACAATTTAATTTTTTAAAAATCAATTTGTATCTTGCTAATTAAATGAATTTTTTTAATGTAATGTAAAAACAAATTTAATTAACATAATTAAACGTAATTTAAAAATACATAAAAATAAATAAATAAACAATTGTATAACAGTTCTTTTTTATGTCAGTTCAAAAAGAAAAATATCCGTTGCATTCGTTGAATTTGAAATCTGAATTAATTAGGTGATGAAACTTTAATTAATAGAAAAATTTTTAAAACTAATTGCAAAACGAATAATTATTTCCTGCACACAGACATGCAATGAACATAATAGTTATTTTCATTTTTTTTAACGATTGATTTTTTTTTTCTTCTTATTTTAATGACAAAAAAAAGATATCCGCATTTTTTAAAAGTCGAAATGGCTTAGCTCTATTTTAAGAACTCTCAATCCAATTTAATTACTTAATTTTTAGTGTTTAACGGAAGGAAATTGGGAAAATCATTTCCTTATTGATAAATACGACGGAAAGAATATAAAACTAAATATGAAAGGGAAGAATTTGTATCTCCGGTTTTTGACAGAAATTCCTATCTTTTTGAATTTGAATTTTAAATATTTATATTTGTAAGATTATCAGAATATATTAGTTGATGCATTGTTTTATAATCTTTATCGTAAATGGGTTTTCTAACCTGACATAAAAAAGAATCCTAAAATACATGAAATAAAATTAAAATATTTAAAAATACCTTTTTTATGAAATATTCATAAATGCATAAATTATTCATAAATAAGCTAATTTAGCCTTCTTCGAAAATATAATGGTTATATAATAATCATCAATAATTAAATTTATTAATATATGCATTTAGTGCCAGTGGATAGCGCGTTGGGTTTTGAACAACGGAAGTCGGGTTCGAACTTTGAGTTGGAAGGCCGAACCGGAAACTTCTTTGTCAGTGCTGGAGATGGACACGATATCTCTGAAGGCCGGAAAGTTCTTTTGTTGCATCCAAAGAGTGTTGAACCGCAATATTCTATTTTTTGGGATGTACGTTCAAAATTGTGGTGACAAAATGTGGTAGGCCTTTTGGTGCAACTCCGGAAACGTTGTATCTGCTGTAACACTGCAGTTCTGATGAATAATGATTTTTGTTTAAAGTCATCATCATCATCAAGGGCGTAACAGCTTCGTGGTGGGCCAAGGCCATCTGCCTACTGGCAGATTTCGAGACAAGAGATGTTTTGTTTTTACGTGGTTGGGTTGTCAGCCCTACTCCCAACGCCGGGACCTACGGTTTAGCTGTTCAAAGTGCTCGGCAATGAAGAGAACAAACAGTGAACCAACAGAAAATTTTATCGAGATTCATATTATTTAATAAGATTTTAGGAGTTAATTACAGCATTCTTAAAAAAAAAGCTTCATTATAATTAAGTGGTGCCAATTTTTTAATCCTTTTTTATTCAGTAATGTTTTTTATATTTCTATAATTATTTTCTAGAAACCCTTTGATATATAATCGACAATTCCAGTAACAATTTGGCACTGCATACACAACCCGTAGTTGTGGTATAAATCTGTGCATAACACATAGTATAAACCCGTGAAAGTAATTTGCATAAAATCCAAAGTTTCTTCGCATGAACTTACATTAAAAACGACGCAATAATAAGATTATAAATAATTATAAATTGAGATATAATTATAATATTTTTTAAATTTCCAAGAGCATATAAGCATACGTGTATATGTTCTAAAAATAAAAAGTTTTGGACATATCCCAGCTGCATTTTGAAAAGTTAATTATATTTGTTATCTATCTTCAGGTCTAAGCTATTTTTTAAATATCATTTTTAAAATAATAAAAAGACTTTTTGAAAAAAAAAATTAATTTCTAAAAGCATAAATACATTATTTAAAAGAAAATTCAACATAAAAAATAATGGCGTACATTAAAAGTGGATATAGATGCTATTACATTAATTATTTTCTAATTTGTGTAAGTGATTTAGTTCACCAAATATATAATGTGGTTTTATGTTATAATTTACGTGATTGAAATAAATTTGATGGTGATGTTAACCTCGTTCCTCCTGGACCAGCAGACACTAAATCAAATAAAGCAATTTATCTATGGTAAAAAGAAAAACATGTAACTTCAATTTTAAAGAGCCTTAAAGTGGGGAGAAGATACGATACATCAAATCATAAAACTCGAAAACCCTTATGTGTGTCAACTTCAATCGTTTCTGAGAAAACTGTAAACGAAGTAATGCAGTTCACAGTGACTGTCAAGGACAATTGTCCTGCATTTACCTTCTGTATAAGGAAACTAGCTATCGATGCGAGACTCCCAGCACAATTTTCACAGAATATACTCATTTTTAAAATCAGCTATTGTAATGCATGCCAAAAATTATTTTACCACTCATTTTCGCTGTCTGAACAACGTTGTCTGCCACTTTATCACGAATGATAACATTTTCAAAAAAAATTATTATGATAAATATTATTATGATATATATTTAAAATATATATTATGAAAGTTACAAAATTTATGTGAAGGTTCTTATGTGAAGATTATGTTTATATGGAGATTCTTATTTGAATATGTTTGTGTGAAGATTCTTATGTGAAGAGTATTCTTATCTGAAGATTCTTGAGTGAAGAGCATTTTTATGAAGATTGTTGAGTGAGAAGCATGCTTATTTGAAGATTCTTGAGTGAAGAGCATGTTTATCTGAAGATTATCATGTGAAGAATATGTTTGTCTGAAGATTCTCATGTGAAAATTTTGTCTTTCTTATGTGAAGAGCATGTTTGTCTGAAGATTCTTTTTGAAGAGCATGTTTGTCTGAAGATTCTTGAGTGAAGAGCATTTTTATGAAGATTGTTGATGTGAAGAGCATGTGTATTTGAAGATTCTTTAATGAAGAGCATGTTTATCTGAAGATTCTTTAATGAAGAGCATGTTTATCTGAAGATTCTCATGTGAAGAATATGTTTGTCTGAAGATTCTCATGTGAAGAATGTGTTTGTCTGAAGATTCTCATGAACAGCATGTTTGTCTTTCTTATGTGAAGAGCATGTTTGTCTGAAGATTCTTATGTGAAGAGCATGTTTGTCTGAAGATTCTTATGTGAAGAGCATGTTTGTCTGAAGATTCTTATGTGAAGAGCATGTTTGAAGATTCTTATGTGAAGAGCATGTTTGTCTGAAGATTCTTATGTGAAGAGCATGTTTGTCTGAAGATTCTTATGTGAAGAGCATGTTTGTCTGAAGATTCTTATGTGAAGAGTATGTTGGCCTGAAGATTTTGTTATTATAAGATTTATGCGTTTAATTTATGCGAGTTACAAAAATTTCAGAAATGTTAAATACGACTAAAGGAAATTTTTAATAGTTTAAAAGATTTATGTGGCAAATTTAGCTGCAGAAAATATTTTAGCATTTGCAACGAAAAAAGATAAATTTTAATTGTTTTTAAATAACTAAAAAAATAGAATTTTTCTGGCATTTTTTAAATCTATGGAAATATTATTAAATTCATGGAAATATCTACGCAAAGGATTATGTAAATGTCACACTAAATATAACATGAAGTTACCGAATACCGAAGAGTATTACAAAATATATTATGATAAATATTGCCACGATACTATTTAATGCGATTTTATATTAACATAATGCTACATTATTTCTTCCTTATGAAATCATTGATATATTTAATTCTTTTACTTCCGAAATAAAAAATTAAGGAAACAAAATAACATCCTGAAAAGGAAAAGGAATTATCATAAGCAGTGAAAGTATTTATTATTATGAATTATTATGTATTATTAGCTATTTGAAAGTATTTATCCCTACTAGATTTGTGATTTCCTATTTATGACTATTTCGTTTCAATTTCTGTAAAGAGTCCCTGAATAAGAAGTCATTCACTACCGACATGGCGCATATGTAACAGATTCAATGTTAATTAAGAAGTTATTTTGGAATTCTTGCTATATTGTACCCTTTAAATGGTGGGAACAAAGGGTGGGTTACTTTAAATTGGTACCCATGTAAGTAAAACTATGACCAACACCCCTAGCTTGAGAAAGTTAATGTAGATTACTAAATCTCTCTCCCTTTCAGTATTAAGTGAACCTATTTTATCTGAAAGGAATAGAAACCAGGATTTCTTTCATTAGAGAATAAAGACTCAAATGATCAATGTACGCACATTGAACATTTGAAACTCAACTGAGTCAAGTGTTAATGTGTGCAATTAATGTGCAGGAAGGCTCTGAGTTTGTGTCCTTTTCAAACACTGCTTTCATAAGCGATTATGACAGCATGTATACTAAACCTATCACATAGGTTAGTCAGACTGTATGCTAAGAATTTTGTAGCTTTTCTTCCATTTGATACGCATGTCAGGGACAGCTACCCATAAAAGTGCTGACGGAAGGCAATATCTTCTCTTTATCGCCTGTTGGTGGTTTGTTTAGAGATACTTAAGTGGTCCACAGATGTCCAGTGGTACACAATTTGTACAGGTCCACAGATGTACCAAAAAGATGATCGATGTTTGCACTGATAAGAATTAACGATTGAAAAATCTAAGCATTGAAAAGGATGATCAAATATTTCGTGGAAATAACATTACAAAAACAATAATATTTTAACTAATAACAAAATTTTAAATTTTACTTTTATCCTCTAATATTTTTTTTTCATAACATTATGTTTTTATATATTTAGAACATTTATTGAAGAAAAAAATCTTGTAGAAGCTTAAATATAAATAGTAAAAAAAAAAGATATAAAAATTTAATTAAAAAACTATTTTATATGTAAATTTTAAATTACACTTTAGCTAGAATGTAAAATTCCTAAATTTTATACATAACTAATTGGTTTTATTTTACTTAAATAAAAATATGCTATGAAAGTTTTATATTTTTATATTCGAATATATTTTAATACAAATTTATATTTCATCAATATTTACAATGATTACCTGAACAAAAAATTAAAATTAAGTAAAATTACAACCTTAAAATTCCAGGCTCGGCTATTGTTCTAAACTCGATGCAATTTTTAGAAATAATTTTAAATATTTTCAATAATATATTTTAATAAAAGTATTTGCATGATTATTTTAAGTATTCCTCTTTTTAAATATCATTTGATAAGCTAAATTTTGATGCCATGTTACATATTCAGAATGCATCAAATTTAACTTAAGTTATAAGTATGTTTTATAAAAATGGAACATTGGATTTGTTTAATGGTGCGTAATTACTAAAACTACATTTTATATATTAGCAGAAATAGACCTGCCGGTTTTAAAACATAATTTGCTTTCATAAATCTAAATTTGTAAGTAAATTTACTGGGTTATTTTTATAAAAAAGTAACACAAGAGTTTTGAGTGGGCCTAATAAAATCTTCCACTACTATAACTCATAACGTTTATATTTTTTCCAGATTCCAAACATAATTATTATTGTATTAATGAATACTTTTACAAAAAATAGTTGTTTCAAATTTAACAAGAGTTGGTTTTGTTGCAACAAATTTAACATTTTCCCTATGGGGACTCATTTACTTGAAGAATATATAAATAACGATACTCAACTGTTAATTGAGTATTATCGCTCAAACTATCATGATATCCTGTTCATCTACCTGCCACAATAATTATTCTTCAAATACGTAGGCTGTATTATTTCTGTATTAATGATATCCGGCTGGATTTTCAAGGCTAGCCATCCCACACTTGCATGTCGTATAGGGAAAAAATATAAAGAATTTCAGTCATCTAGTCTGATTGTCTTATATTGAATGATGCCAAAAGAGTGCCAGTGCTCAAAGAACTTGTGTCTAGCTTGAAAGTGCAGATGGATTAGAATCAGCAATTACAGTGATGTGATAGGAAAAAAATATCCTAAAAAGGGGGTTGACATCTGACTGGACTTTCAAGGTTATCCATCCAACATTTTTATGTCGTAAAGTAAAAAAATATAAAGAATTTTAGTCATTTATTCTGACTGTCGTATATTAAATGACGATGCTAGAGTGCCAGTGCTAAAAAAAATCTTTCTCAGCTGGAAAGTACATATGGATTAGAATCAGCATTTACAGTGATGCGATTTGAAAAACAAAGATCCTAAAAAAGGGCGTTGACATCCGGTTGGACTGTCAAGGCTAGGCATCCAATATTTGTAAGACGTATAGGAAAATAATATAAAGATTTTCAGTCATTTATTCTGATTGTCGTATGATAATAATGATGCTATTAGAGTGCCAGTGCTTAAAAACCTTTTGCTCAGCTTGAAAATACAGATGGATTAGAATCAGCAGTTACAGTGATGCTATTTGAAAAAAAATCCTAAAAAAGGTGAACATCCGGCTGGACTTTCAAGGCTAGCCTTCCCACATAAGGTGAAATATAAAGAATTTCAGTCATTTAGTTTGGTTGTCATATATTGAGTGATGCTGCTAGAGTTCCAATGCTCATCTTGAAAGTATAGATGGAATAGAATCAGTAATTACAGTGATGTGGTTTGAAAAAAAAAATTACGAAGAAGGGTGTTGATCAAAGGAGCGAATGAGTTTATACCATGATAAACTGAAATAAAAAAAAATACAGCTTATGTATATTGCAGAATAATTATTGTGGGACTAGATGGACCGTTTATCATGATGACAACGTTTATCTTGATGGATATATTATCATGATCGGTAATGTCCATTTTACAGTTAGGTATCGATATTTATGTTTTCAATTGTCCTGAGCGAAAAGCACTTGACTGTTAATGATGCTTGAGAAATATTTTCTAGATAATTTTTCTGTGTGTTTCCACATATTCATTATAAATTATGTCTTCTATTGTCCTGAGCGAAGAAGGCTTAAGTGTTAATGATGCTTGTAAAATATTTTCTGAATAATATTTCTATGCGTGTTTCCACACATTCATTATGAATATTGTTTTATTACGAATTATATTTTTCATTGTCCTGAATGAAGAAGACTTTAGTGATAATGAGGTTTGAGAAATATTTTCTGGATAATATTTCGATATATGTTTCAACGAATTTATTATGAATATTACTTCATTAAATTATGTTTTTTGTTTTGAGGGAAGAAGACTTGAATGTTAATGATGCTTGTAAAATATCTTCTGGATAATTTTTCGATGTGTGTTTCCACATATTCATTTTGAATATTGTCTTAATATGAATTATATTTTCCATCGTCCTGAACGAAAGAAGACTTACGTGATAAAGAGGATTGAGAAATATTTTCAAGGTAATATTTCGATATGTGTTTCCACATGATCATGTGATTATTTTTTTCTATAAATAGAGGTTTGTTGGCAATGATTCATTGGATTTTATTTTTAAGTATTTATATCTTCTATTTTCTGTGTTTGTCAGGTACAATATAGGGGCTGTTTATATGAGAATGGTTCTTATTACTTGTTTATAAAGATTGAAATTATTTTTAAGAGATAATTCTAAACATCTGCCGATTAGACTGAGGTGAGTTTTCTTTCATAATTTCTTCTGGATAGAGTTGATAGTCTTCTAAAAGTCTGTTTGGTGTTTTATATATGTCCAAGATAATTTATTTTCTTTTTCCATCACACGAGTTCGCTAAACAATGGAGTTCCGTTGCGCGTTGACGATAGTATGCATTATATGCAAAATAATTGCATTAGATTTTCAGTGTTGACAGCCATTGTTCATTTAATTAGCAATGTGACTCTCTATAATAATCCTCAGAGTTCACTCATTATTTAAAGTACTAACTGCAGCGTTAACCAAAACAGATTTCAACAGCAAGTTTGACGTATTATATTTGTTTTAATAAGAAATAAACAGGATTTAGATGAATAAATACTTTATCATAATCATTGGTTGGTAGCCCCATAATGGGCCAAGGCCGTCTGTTTACTGGTAGACTTCAAAATCTAAGATGTTTATACGGGGTAGGATTGTCAGCCCTACACCAAATACTCTATAGTCATAGGAGACCGGGACCTACGGTTTAAAGGGGATTCCGAACCACTGCATGACACCGCCGGGACTTGAAACCTGTGGCACTGAGCGCCACTTGGCCATCAAGCCGTGAATACTTTAGAGGAATAGATAAATATTTGTTAAATGAATGAATGATAAATGTTTTTAAAATGAATGAAAGATAAATATTTTTTAAATGAATAAATACAAATTTTTAAATGAATGAATTAAAATTTTTATAAAAATGAATGAATGATAAATATTTTTAAAAATGAATGAATGAATGATAAATATTTTTTTAAATGAATGAATGAATGATAAATATTTTTTTAAATGAATGAATGAATGATAAATATTTTTTAAATGAATGAATGAATGATAAATATTTTTAAATGAATGAATGAATGGTAAATATTTTTTAAAATGAATGAATGAATGATAAATATTTTTTAAAATGAATGATTGAATGATAAATATTTTTTGAAATGAATGATTGAATGATAAATATTTTTTGAAATGTATGAATGGACGACAAATATATTTTGAAATGAATGAATGAATGATAAATATTTTTTGAAATGAATGAATGGACGACAAATATTTTTTGAAATGAATGAATGAATTACAAATATTTTTTGAAATGAATGAATGAATGACAAATATATTTTGAAATGAATGAATGAATGACAAATATTTTTTGAAATGAATGAATGAATGAAAATTTTTTTTTTTTTTGAAATGAATGAATGAATGAAAATATTTTTGAAATGAATGAATGAATGACAAATATTTTTGAAATCAATGAATGAATGACAAATATTTTTTGAAATGAATGAATGAATGATTTATTTTTGAAATGAATGAATGAATGACAAATATTTTTTGAAATGAATGAATGAATGACAAATATTTTTGAAATGAATGAATGAATGACAAATATTTTTGAAATCAATGAATGAATGACAAATATTTTTTGAAATGAATGAATGAATGAATATTTTTGAAATCAATGAATGAATGACAAATATTTTTGAAATGAATGAATGAATGACAAATATTTTTTGAAATCAATGAATGAATGACAAATATTTTTTGAAATGAATGAATGAATGACAAATTTTTTTTTGAAATGAATGAATGAATGACAAATATTTTTTTAAATGAATGAATGAATGACAAATATTTTTTGAAATCAATGAATGAATGACAAATATTTTTTGAAATGAATGAATGAATGACAAATATTTTTTGAAATGAATGAATGAATGACAAATATTTTTGAAATGAATGAATGAATGACAAATATTTTTTGAAATGAATGAATGAATGACAAATATTTTTGAAATGAATGAATGAATGACAAATATTTTTGAAATGAATGAATGAATGACAAATATTTTTTTGAAATGAATGAATGAATGACAAATATTTTTTGAAATGAATGAATGAATGACAAATATTTTTGAAATGAATGAATGAATGACAAATATTTTTTGAAATGAATGAATGAATGAAAATATTTTTGAAATGAATGAATGAATGACAAATATTTTTTGAAATCAATGAATGAATGACAAATATTTTTTGAAATGAATGAATGAATGACAGATATTTTTTGAAATGAGTGAACGATAAATATTTTTAAAATGAATCTAATAACGAATGACCTCATGCCAAATTGCCCGCCATAAAGCAACAATAAGTCCACAAATTTAAATTTATAAATAGTACTGAGAACCATCAATATATGTTTGAGTTTCTTGCATTTATAACTAAAATAGATAATGATTTACAATCCACTTATTCAAATGATACGGAAAATCTTTGATTTAAATTTTAAATAAAAATAAAACAAAAATATTTTAAATATAATTATATGAAAAATCATTTTTGCTATTCATAGTACAAAGAAAACCTCATAGAAACGTGAAAGAATCTGCAAAACATCGGGAAGTATTGAAAGAACTCTTGCAAAAAAAGAATATTGATCAGAACAAAGTTGAATGTGATTGTCGAACCTCTTTGTTTCTTTGATGAATCCTCCGACCGGCCTATCATGTTCAATAATCCATGGAGGTAACACAATACCTCATGGATATTTGTAAAAAAAATCTTCTTTACTTCCTTCTATCACATTATGTGATCGAATAAAGAAAAATTCACGAATAGCAAAAAGTAAAAAGGGACAATAGCCTTTTGAAGAGGTGCAATTTTGGTAAGTGGACAATATGTCGGCTTATAAAATAAACTCGAAGGTTTATTTATATATAAATGGTTTGAAAAGGTATAATTTGTCTGTCTTGTCGTTTGTTCTGTGGTTTGAGGAGTTTTGGAATTTTTATGATAAATGAAATTTTTTTTTTAAATTCCTGAGATTCTGTATAAAAATTTTGTTGTTCATTTTGTATTTTTTGTATTTTTTTCGTTTATAATTTGGTTTTCTTCTGCAATCAAATTTTTCTCTTTTCTGAAAATATAAGTTTATGTAAGCTATTACCTATTTGTGACAAAAATGCCAAAAAATATATTTAATTCCTGATTGCTTATTTTGGTCCTGTCAATGAAAATTTGTATATGATTTATTTTATTAATAACAAATAATAAAGGGAAAAATTTATCATTATTTTTATTTTGAGAATTGGAAATTAAAAATAAAGTTATTTTTAATGTGATACTTAATATTTTGAATAATTTTTTTCATATTAGCAGAGAAATGTTTTCTTTAGCTGTTATATAAGTTCATTAATCTCATGGTTCTTAAAAGAAATTGGGGAACATGATTTATTAATTTTAGTTAATTTAATTTTATTATTTTTAATTTAATTTTTCATTAATTTTAGTTAATTCACTTAATTTTTTTATTTTCTGTAAATGTGTCATAAATAAAATAAAAATGTTAAAAATGAATGTGAATTAATTCTGAATGCTAAGTGTAAATATTTTTTAAATTATTTTAAGATTTAAAGTAAATATATTACTTAACTATAAAACTGATGTAAATATCTACAGTAAAAGTCCTTTTTTAAAACATGAATCGGGTATACATATTTTAAACAAAGCTTATTAAATATTCTATAATTTGGAATTTTAATTACGATAATCATTGTTAATTCTTGGCCTTGCTTCTGGTATATGAACTGAATCTCCTTGAATCAGATACTTACTATCCCTCATCAAGCCTATGATATGCAAATATTAGAAGAAATTTCCTCATAAAAATTTTACAGCATATAAATAACTGATTTTTTTTATGTAACAGACAATGTAAAAATAATACTTTTTAATATATGAATATTATGGTGTACTATTACAGTGTTACTTAAAAAAATGTAGTGATACACAAATATTGATTTTGTTTTTTGAAAATTAATATATTAAACAAGAATTGGTGTGGTTTAGTGGTTAGCTAATTTCATTATGAATTGACGCATCTTAATTCGAATCTATAGAAGAACATATCAAATAGTTCTCATTTTTATGCCATATATCGAAAATTAAATCTGTATACTGGAAGTCCTTGTATAGGATTGATGGATACCTCCAGTTTACTTTCAAAATTAATATTTTAAACAGGGACTTTTGTGGTTTAGTGGTTAGCTAATCATATTTTGAATTGATGCATATCGGTTCTAATCTATCAAAGAACCTGTCAAACATTTCCCTTGTTTATGCCATGTATAGGAAATTTATATTGGAAGTCCTTGCATAGGATTGATGAATACTTAATGCTTCATTTTACTTCCAGAAAACTAATATTTTAAAAAGGAATTGATGTGGTTTAGTGATTAATTAATCTCATTTTGAGTTGATTGATTTTGAATCTGTTCGCATTTATTGAAGAACATATCAAACAATTCCCATGTTTATGCCATGTATAGGAAATTAAATCTGTATACTTAAAGTCCCTGTATAGGATTGACGAATATTTGATGTTCCCTCTAGAGATGTACATTTTAAATTGCAATGCCATTAAACAGTTGGACCACCATATATATAATCCACCATAACATCGCAGCTGTTTGATAGGTTCTTCGATAGATTCTGATCGAGATGCATCAATTGAAAACAAGATTGGCTAATCCCTAAACTCACGACAGTTCCTGTTTAAAATATTTAATTTTGAAAATAAAATGGAACATCATGTATTCATCAATCCTATACAAGGACTTTCAGAAACAGATTTAATTTCATATACATAACACAACATGATAACTATTTGGCAAGTTCTTTGAAGAATTCAAACGAGATGCATCAATTCAAAATTAGATTAGCTCAATAATAAATCCTGGACAAGGACTTCCAGTATACAGATTTAATTTCCCATATATGGCTTGAATATAGGAACTATTTGGGAGATTGGCCGATAGATTCAAGCGAAGATTCATCAATTCAAAAACAAATTGGCTAATCACTAATACACATCAGTTTTGGTTTAAAATATTTATTTTCTGAAAGTAAAATGGAGCATCAAATATTCATCAATCCTATACGACTACCAGCATACAGATTTAATGTCCTATACATGGCATAAACATGGGAACTGTTTGACAAGTTCTTTGAAGAATTCAAATCGAGATGCATCAGTTCAAAATGAGATTAGCCCAGTCATCAATCCTGTACAAGGACTTCCAGTATACAGATTTAATTTCCCATATATGGCTTGAATATAGGAACTATTTGAGAGATTGGCCGATAGATTCAAGCGAAGATACATCAATTCAAAAACAAATCGGCTAATACACATAAGTTTTGGTTTAAAATATTTATTTTCTGAAAGTAAAATGGAGCATCAAATATTCATCAATCCTATGACTACCAGCATACAGATTTAATGTCCTATACATGGCATAAACATGGGAACTGTTTGACAAGTTCTTTGAAGTTCATTCAAATCAATCCTGAGATGCATCAGATTTAATTTCCCATATTGAATATAGGAACTATTTGAGAGATTGAGATTAAGCATCAATTCAAAACAAATTGGCTAATCACTAATACACATCAGTTTTGGTTTAAAATATTTATTTTCTGAAAGTAAAATGGAGCATCAAATATTCATCAATCCTATACGATGACTACCAGCATACAGATTTAATGTCCTATACATGGCATAAAGATGGGAACTGTTTGACAAGTTCTTTGAAGAATTCAAATTGAGATGTATCAGTTCAAAATGAGATTAGCCCAGTCATCAATCCTGTACAAGGACTTCCAGTATACAGATTTAATTTCCCATATATGGCCTAAATATGGGAACTATTTGTCGATAATCAAAATGCATCAATTCAAAATGAAATTAACTAACCAAAAAATAATAATACATTGGTAATATTTAAAGAAGCATAACTACCGAGTATTATTTGGGGAAGATATTTTAAAGTTAATGAATAATTTTTTTAAATGATAAATTAAATTCATTTATTTGCTGCAACGAGTTATATATAAGATTAAGATTGTCAAGTCTTAAAATTTAGCAGAGCTTCTTCCGTGACTTTGGCAGCAATTGTTGTGTTTTACTGTAACGATGGCATTGAAGTACAAAAGAAAATATATCGAGAGCATTGTCTTTAGTCTCCTCATTGAAAGTGTGCGTCATTTGTGCGTTATCCTTGAAATGCTAGAAATTCCCCAAGTGTATTGTGTGTTTTAGTATGTTAAATGAAATAGCTGCGACTTGTACTTTTTGTGATTGCTTATTCTTTACGAATGACTCACAATAAGTAATATAACTTATTCGTGACCATGTGAATATAAAAAGATTTATAAAAGATGTTAAAAATAGTACTAAAATTTTTTCGTGATAAGTTTAATGATTCACATTATTTAATTTTGGGAAAAATGATTCTGATATCATGCTTTTGAAACCTTATTAGAATTTATTTTTAATTTTATTAAGATTTAAAAATTACAGAATAAATGGCCAAGTAAAATATACGCTATGTATTTAAAAGAAAACATTGCATATCAAAAGTATTAAAAATTAAGTATTTTTATCGATATAATTGCTTTTATAATACTATTTCATGAATTGTTCGTTTTAATACTTTTCGTTTTTTTTTTATAGATTTTAATATTTTCAATTGAAACACTTATAATAAATTTTTTTTTCTTTATTAACTTATATGTCAATCACATTAAAAAAAATTGGCTGAATAAAATAAAATTTTATAAATATAAGAGTTAAAATATTTTAGTTTCAATTTAAAATAACAATATATTATAACATAGAAAATTATTTAACCATTATAACCCAGTTAATAAGGATCAAAATTATGATTTTTAAAATGGATTAACTAGTTTATTAAACACACACCGTAAGCACTGATAAATCAAATTCAAAAATTCATTATTTTTGATAACTACCTAATCACTTAAATAAGTTGGGATTTCTACAGTTACTCAATCTCTCAACTTTCAAGCAGCAATTAGATCCATCAGTTGATGTACGCTTTAAACGAAGAGACAGCTATTAGCTATGATTAAAGTTGAAGAACTGGTACTACTTTCCCTTTGACATGTCAATTATTACAAGTGGACACACACACACACCACACAAGAACTGATAAATCTAATTCTGAAATTCATTCTGGGCAACTACCTAATCCTACCTTTAAATAAGTTGGGAATTCTACAATTACTGAATTTCTCAACTTTCAAATAGCAATTAGTTCCATCAGTTGATGTACGCTTTAATCAAAGAGACAGTTAATCATTACTTTTATTTGCTATGATTAAAATTGGAGAACTAGTACCACTTTCTCTTTTACATGTCAATTCTTACAACTGGCATTAATTCCCTTAATAATTTTAATAAATGTAAGTGTATTAAATTTATTAAACGCACACACACAAGCACTGATAAAGATAATTCTGAAATTCATTCTTAACAACTACGTAATCATTTAAATAAGTTGTGATTTCTACAGTTACTCCATCTTTCAACTTTTAAACAGCAATTAGTTCCATCAGTTGATGTACTCTTTAATCGAAGAGACAGTTAATCATAGATTTTATTTGCTATAATTAAAATCGAAAAATGGAGTACTACTTTCTCTTTGGCATGTCAATTTTTACAACTGGACACACACACACACACACATACACACACTGATAAATCTAATTCTGAAATTCATTATTTTTTGATAACTACTTAACCACTAAAATAAGTTGAGAGATTGAGTAACTGTAGAAATCACAACTTTTAAGTAGAAATTAGTGCCATCAATTGATGTACGCTTTAATCGAAGAGACAGTTAGTCATTCCTTTTATTTGCTATGATTAACATTAGAAAAGTACTACCACTTTCTCTTTGACATATCAATTCTTACAACTAGCGTTAATTCCCTCAATTATAATAAAAGGAAATTTATTAAGTTTATTAAACACACACACACACTTGTCAAGAATAATTAATTTTAGAATTTGATGACTTCCTAACCGCTTAAATAAGTTGGGATTTCTGCAGTTACTTAATATCTCAACTTTCAAGCAGACATTATTTGTTCCATCAGTGGATGTACGCTTTAATCTAAGAGACAGTTAATCATTGCTTTTATTCTCTATGATTAAAATTAGTACTACTTTCTCTTTGACAGGCGAATTCTTACAACTGGCGTTAATTCCAACAATAATTATAATAAATGAAAGTTTATTAAGCACACATACAAGCACTGATAAGTCAAATTCTAAACTTTATTATTCTAGATAAGTACTTAATCACTTAAATAAGTTGGGATTTCTACAGTTACTCAATCTTTCAACTTTTAAGCAGCAATTAGATCCATCTGTTGATGTACGTTTTAATCGAAGAGACAGTTAATCATTGCTTTTATTCGCTATGATTAAAAAAAACTGGAGAAGTAGTACTACTTTTCCTTTGACATGTCAATTCTTACAACTAACGTTAATTCCCTCCATAATTATAATAAATGAAAATGTGAATACCTATTGCATGAAGGCATTCAGAAGGACAAGAAGATATTATATAGAAATGACGTATCATTGCTAAACGTGTTTGGCATGTTTAATTGCTAACGAAATAAATGTTTTCATCAATCAACCATTTTTTTTCTTATTTCTAATTTTAAAACATTTATAATCTGATTTTAATGAATATTTAACGAATATGAAATTTCATTAAGTTTCTTATCATTCAAATTCGAAACTTAATATGTTGAGTTTTAAAATTAATGGTTTAATGAAAAAAGATCACGTTTTTAGAAGAATAAAATATGAAAAGACCAGAAGTATTTAAGGAAATTTATGCAGCATTTTAAGAAAAATTAAAATGAAATATATACATATTTATGTATATGTTCTCAATTATTTACATTAATGATAAGAAATTACTTTTTTACTAATATTAATGCAATTTTGTATAATTATCGTTATCATATTTTAATCAGATCATGAATAATTAATCTTGAACAATTTGAAAAATTATTCTGTAAACTCTTATTGAACAAAAATCTATTGCTTATAACATGAAGAAATATGAAGTGAAAGTTGAAAGTACAAGTATTACTGAGCCCAAAAAGTAACAAATTATTTTTTTCAAAAACTCTTTATTTATTCTTCCAAATTTATTTCATCGCCTTCAAAATAATCCCATCCGGACACAATGCACTTATGCCAACTTTTTTTCCAATCCTCAATGCATTCTAAAAAGTCATCGGCCGGGATGGCCTTTAAAGAGCGCCGATTCACGTTGAATCTCTTCAAACGGTGTCTCCGGAGTGGTCTTTTGAGTTTAGAGAATAGACAGAAGTCGCACGGTGTGAATACGGTGGTTGTGAAAATATATGGGTTTCCTTTTGGGCGAAAAAGTCACGCAGAATCAATGCAGTGTGAGCTGGCGCATTCAGTGTTTTCGGTACCAATCGAGATTTGACGCGTTTGAGGCCCAAAATGGAATTGACCGATCCTTTTGAAATTCCAACATCAGCAGCAAGGTCTTTATTTGCAAATCGACGGTTTGCAAGCACCAAATCTTTAATTTTTTTGGACGTGAGCTTCGTCGTTTGAGGTTGATGGTCGGCGAGAGGGCTCTTCATCTTCAATGCATTCTTTGCCTTCTTTGAACTTTTTATACTACTTCTAAACATTTCTTTTCCATATCGGAATGCTCACCGAAAGCATTCTGCAACATTCTATATGTTCCCGGAAACAAAATTTAATGCAAGTTCTTTGCTCAATTAATTCAGACATTACAAAAATCCTCACAAAGTCAAGCGAAACTCAAATACTAATAAATATTTTGACGTCAAATTGCACACAGATGTCAAGGATAGTGCTAACAAACTGAAAAAGAAAAAAAATTGAAATTCCATAAGCCCGGGGAATTTTAAATTGAAAGTTGATCTTACTTTTTGGACACAGTAGTATCATGTTTTTAACAATAGTAATTTTTTGTTGAAACACGTTTATTGTCATTGAGGTTAAAAACATAAATTATCAAATGACGTAACAAAAATATAAATTTATAACATGAAGAAATAAGAAGCAATAAAAGTTGAAAATACAAGTACTTTTATTGTCTGTCTTTGTCATAGTATAAAGCTATAATATTTACAATACTCTCTTTTATTGGTTCCGTGTAATAATAAGAAAAAGTTTTTACAGTGGAGTTTTTTTTTAGTTAAATTTAAATCTATTGTTATGATTCCTTTCACCAAAAAAAAGAACATAGTTTGGTTAGAATATAAGTCTGACATTTCAGATATATGAAATATTTCTAACCAAAATTTGATTTCCTTAGCAAAAAATATTATACATTTAACAAGCATTGGTTCTACTTTAACAAATTTTAAACAATTGAAAGTATTACGAAAACAAATCAACATTTTTAATAAAATATGATTGTAGGATAATTAACATATGTAATGGTTCGAGCTATATAGTTTTTATACATCGTCATAAATAATTTAATATCTGATTTGTATGTCATAAAAAAATTGTCTTTTATTTGAATTGTCAAATTTATTACATAGCATTACAGCAATTTTAATATATTGCAATAATGATCTGGATAATTTTTCTGGTATTATATTTATAGTGTTATGTGAAAAAAACATAAAAAATTAAATGACTTTCTGTTATTGATTAGATTATTCACAATTATTTACGATTCTTCACGATTTTTCATCAAAATTTCATTATAAAGATAATTTGTAGGGATTATTGTTTTCATATATGAATTTTTAAAACGCTGTAAACATCCTCTGACACGCTGGCAAAACCGCCCTCTGTGGCGTTCTGCAGAAATGTTCAGTTAATCTTCAGACTTTTACTGAAGAGTTCGTATATTTTGCGCAACCCTACGCTGCTCCGAATTCCAGCTGAATAGTGGAGTCCTTTCACAAAGCTCAGACTGCTTTTTTTTATTTTAATTGTGAGTTAAATATTATCTAAATGTATGTGTGTTATTTGGGGGAATGGCTATCGCTTTGTACCACAGATTTCGGGTTCGAGTCCCAGCGGTGTCATGGATGTTCAGCCCTACGCTCAACAATCACATTAGACCGGGACCTATGGTTTAAAGTAGATTCCGAACCACTATAAACATTCATGGCACCACCGGGACTCGAATCCTGTATCACCGAGTATTAGTCCCTCGGCCATCAGACCTCAATGCCTTTATAATGATTGCAATAATAAAATAACTATAAGAATGAACATTTATTATTATTCGTTTGCGTTTTCATTTAATTTTGCATTTGTTTTTAAAAACTGAAATAAATGTTCTGAAATCTTTTTAAAGATGAAACTTTACAAAAAGAAAACAATATAAAGAGAACTCATCATTAAACAAAGACTTTAATTTAGAGTAATAATTACTAAGCCTTACCTTTTAACCATGTTTTCAAAATCACTTTTGTTACTTAAGTTAACAAATGAGGCAACTCAAGTTAGCGCTACTGATTGCATTTTTCGGACGCATAATTCTCGACCCTTAAACCACTCACGCGCAGGTCTTTTGTTTCGCACTTGAAAAAAACGCCATTTTCTTAAACACAAAAAAAATTATTCACCCCTTTCTTTTTAAAAAAAATACAAACTGTGTCGACTGAAAGCTAATATAAAATCTATTTTGTTTCTATTTCTATAGAAAAAATCTCGCCAAGCGTTAAAAAGAGAAAGTGTTTTGAAATACTTTCTTTTATTATGCCGTTTCCCATAGAAAAAACATTGTGACAGAAGCCAAACACTAGAAAGAGAATTAACAAAATTGAGAAACTCAAAACTTTCAGGTCTTTTATTTAGCCGAGTTAATAAATAGCATTCTTTTGAGTGAAGATAAGTTAAATTTTTGGGAACAAACAATATTTAAATTCTTTTTTTTTTTTTTTTTTAAATAAAAGCTGTAATTACCTATTTTTATAAATTTACGTTGAAAAATGTCGTTTCATTGTGTTTTTCAAAGTCCTAATTTGATGCACTAATAAAAGTTATTTTTTCGTTTGTATTTACTTCATTATAATTTTCGAATTTCGTAATAACTTGAATGAATAATAATCTTTTTAAAGTTCTATAATTTTTTTTAGTCAGTTAACTTGGTTTTAAACTAAATATTAGACCTCTTTTAGAACAAAAGAAGACAAAATAAAAAAATTGAAATACAAATTTTAAAAATAATATTAAAATAATTTACACAAAATACGAGAAATATATAAATTTACAATCATTGAGTTAGATAAAAAAGGAATTTACAATCATTGAGTTAAAGAATGAAATGTAATTTTTGCTGATTGAAAAAATTCATCTGTATAAACTTTAATTGTATTTTAAATATAAATAGAACTAAAATTTACATTTAAATTTTTGGCAGCTGATTTATTAATCATATTCTTATTTTATACTTTGAAATTAAATGTTGGTTTATTATTCTAACTACAAAAGAATGAAGATAAATTATGTTTAAAATTCATTTTTTAAAAATTTTATAAAGAATAAAACAACATTTAATGCATTATTTTGAAACAAATTTATACAAAAAGAAAAAAAAGTTAACATAACACAAAATGCATAACACAAAATGATCGCCATTGATTAATAAATAAGTTAATCAATATTATTAATATTTTTTGTTAACTAAGAAACTTCATTTGATATTGAAGAATACTAAAATATAATGGCTAAATAATTAATATAATGAATGTCTAGAATAAAGAAGTCCTAAATTAAAAAAAAAATTAAAATATTTACACAGGTAATTTCTATTGTTTTTTACAATATTGCAAAAATTTCGAAATGAATTCATATTTCTAGATTTATTTTTTAAAATGCAATATAAA
Source organism: Caerostris darwini (assembly GCA_021605075.1). Lineage (NCBI taxonomy): Eukaryota > Metazoa > Arthropoda > Arachnida > Araneae > Araneidae > Caerostris > Caerostris darwini. The sequence continues at coordinate 69,029 of BPLQ01007674.1, read as the reverse complement.
TAAAGCCATTTAAAACAAATAATAATGATATTATTAAAAATGTAAATTATTTTGTAAGTAAAATTTCTTTATTAATTGACATATATACTATTTCAAATTAAAATAATTTATGAAATTAGTAATTCTAGTATAATTAGGCTATTAATAAAGATTCTTATAACGTCAGATCTTAATGTAAATTTAAAAAATAATTTTTATTATTTAATTAATTAATAGTCACATGAAAGTAAATAATAATAAAATTATATATATTTATATACACTGAAGTGACAAAAGTCATGGGATAGCGATATTCAAATTTTCAGATGGCAGTAGCATCGCGTAGAACAGGTAGAAATGCGCAGTGCTTTCGCAGAGCTTTCATTTCTGTTCAAGTTATTCATGGGAAGAGGTTTTGACGTGATGATGACCGCACGACGGCAATTAACAGACTTGGAACGCGGAATGTTAGTTGGAGCTAGACGCATGGGTCATGCCATTTCGGAAATCGTTATTGAATTCAACATTCCCAGATCCACTGTGTCAAGAGTGTGCCGAGAGTATGAAATTTCAGGCATAACATCCCACCATGGACAGCGCAGTGGTCGACCGCCTGCACTTAACGACCGAGACCAGCGACGTCTGCAAAGAGTCGTAAATTCTAACAGACAAGCAACACTGCGTCAAATAACCGCAGAAATCAATGTGGGACGTACAAGGGACTTGTCTGTTAGAACTGTGCGGAGAAATTTGGCTTTCTTAGGCTATTCCAGCAGGAAGAAAGACTCGAGTGCCTTTACTGACAGAACGACATCGCTTGCAGCGACTCTTGTGGGCACGTGAGCATATCGGTTGGTCCCTAGATGAATGGAAAACCGTGGCCTGGTCCGATGAGTCCCGATTTCAGTTGGTAAGAGCTGATGGTAGTGTTTGAGTGTGGCGCAGACCCCACGAAGCCATGGACCCAAACTGCCAGCAAAGCACTGTTCAAACTGGTGGTGGCTCCGTAATGGTGTGGGCTGTTTTTTCATGGCATGGACTTGGTCCTCTGGTGCGACTGGACCGAACATTAACTGGAAATGCTTATGTTCAGCTACTTGGAGATCACTTGCAGCCATTCATGGACTTCATGTACCCAAACAACGATGGGATTTTTATGGATGACAATGCGCCAGGTCACCGGACCACAACTGTTCGCGATTGGTTTGAAGAACATTCTAGACAATTTCAACGAATGATCTGGCCACCTAGATCGCCCGACATGAATCCCATGGAGCATTTATGGGACATCATCGAGAGGTCTGTTCGTGCCCAAAATCCTGCACCATCAACGCTTTCACAATTATGGACGTCTATCGAGACAGCATGGCTCAATATTCCTGCAGAAGACTTCCAACGACTTGTTGAGTCCATGCCAGGTCGAGTTGCTGCACTTCGCCGGGCGAAAAGAGGGCCGACACGATATTAAGAGGTATCCCATGACTTTTGTCACTTCAGTGTATATAAATGCAGTATTTTTATTGTTATTTACTTTAATATGATATTACTTTTATATTTTATTCCAAAAAATAGAGAATGATTATTAAAGATCAGATCTTGATATAAATTTTAATAAATTCTTATTATTTAATTAATTAATAGTCGCATGAAAGTAAATAATAGTAAAATTATATATATTTATATGTATAAATATATTATTTTTATTATTGCTTATTTTGATATGATTATTTTATTCCAAAACAGAATGATTATTTAAACAATGTTTAAGGAAGTATGTTTACGATGTAATTTTTTTTAAATTTTAACTATTCATACTTAAAATATTCTTTCATTTAAAATATAATTTAGGTGTGTCCGTTGCTTTTGTATTACTGTTTATTTTCGTTTTCCCCATCTAATCTTCTCTTTTTCTTTACAAGAACAGATTGCCTTTTCCAATTCTACCTTCGAAACAGACCTAATTTTTTAATTTGATTCGGTTCATTTTTATTTTAATTTATTTATTCAACTCTTTTTTTAATAAATTAATAATCAAACCAAGGTTTTTATACTGGCCGTACCAGTGTGTAGGCTTACCAAGTGTGTTAGACTTGATGTACCTACTCACATAAAAGTAGTTAAAAACCGGTAATTTACATTTGGCTTTGTACTTTTTACCAATTTATATTTTCATTAGTCTTGTTGTAAGTTTATTATTTACTATTTATATTTATTATAACTCAACAATCCTAATATATATTTTAGAACAAAATTTTTATTTTGATGAAAATAATAATTAGAATAGAATATATAAGGATAATTACAGATAATTATCAAAAAGGAAACATAAGTTATGTATAACTTAGCAAATTAAAAAGTTAATAGCATATAGAACAAACGTCGAATAAATCTTATGCATCTTTTACATATTCTTACTAAACAAAAGATAGTTTACAACAAATTAATAATTTAAACTTTAAATAATTAAAATGGTATATTTATAAGAAAACTGGACAACAATATTATTTTTCCTTTAAAACTATCTGAATAACATTAATAAAAGTATTTTTATTTTTAGATAGTTCCTTAGTGTTTGGTTAGTCTAATGCACATTTCACATATTGTTACTAAACAAAAGATAGTTTGCAACAAATTAATAATTTAAACAATAAACAATGATAATTCTATATTTATAGGAAACTTGGATAACAATAAAATTCTTCCTTTAAAACAATCAGATAGTTTTAGAGGAAGAGTATTATTGTTGTCCAAATTTCTTTAAAATATGTTATATTTAATTTAATTTTATTATAAGATATTTATTATAATAATTATCATGTATATAATTTTTTTATATATTTCTTTAAATAAAAATTTTATTTATAAATATATAAAAACCTTAATAAAAGTATTCTTGTTTTTAGATAGTTCCTTAATCTTTAGTTAGTCTTATACACATTTCATATATTGTTACTAAACAAAAGATGGTTTACAACAAATGAATAATTTAAATTATAAATAATTATAATAAATGGTATATTTATAAGAAAATTGGACAATAATTGGTTATATTAGTTGTCTTGGATATTGCTGTCCAATTTTCACAATATTTATTAGATAATTGGACAACAATAATATTCTGCTTTTAAAATTCTCCGAATAACATCAATAAAAGTATTCTTGTTTTTAGATAGTTCCTTAATGTTTGGTTAGTCTTATGCACATTTCACACATTGTTAGTAAACAAAAGATAGTATACAATAAATTAATAATTTTAACTATAAATAGTTATAATGGATATAGTATATTTATAAGAAAATTGGACAACAATTGGTTATAACTTGGATTGTTGTCCAATTTTGTCTTGGATATCGTTGCCCACTTTTCAAAATATTCATATGAAAATTTCATTGAAAATGAATTATATGAAATTTATATGAAAATATATAAATAAAATTTTTTTTTATATTTCCACAAAAATATTCTTTCTTTAAAACTATCTGAATAGCAATAATAAAAGTTTGCTGTTGTTGTTGTAGTTTTTGTTGTTGCTGTTCTTAATTTTTCTTGGGTTGGTTGACGAAGACAATGAAATTGTAAATGCTAAAAAATTAAGAATTACGAATTAGTTCGAAATTTCTCCATAACTGTTTATACATCTTAGTAAACATCAGTAATTAAAAATAATATAAGAAGATTGCTTGAAAAAACAAACACACGTTTCGAAGTTTTTCCTTGAAAGCGAGAATTAAAAAAACTCATTAAATTCACACACTATTAATTTTTCAAATCATCCACAGTTATGAAGCACCTTTCACTTTTCCAACAGGTGTTTGGTTAGTCTTGCACACATTTCACATATTGTTACTAAACAAAAGATAGTTTCCAACAAATTAATAATTTAAACTATATATAATTATAATGGTATATATATATAAGAAACATGGACAACAATAATATTCTTTCTTTAAAATTAGCTGAATAACATTAATAAAAATATTCTTATTTTTAGATAGTTCCTTAACGTTTGGTTAGTTTTATGCACATTTCACATAGTGTTACTAAACAAAAGGTAGTTTACAGCAAATTAATAATTATAATGATATATTTATAACAAAATTGGACGACTTGGATTGTTGCCCAATTTTGTCTTGGGTATTATTGTCCAATTTTCCCAATATTAATATGAAAATTGGACAACAATAATATTCTTTCTTAAAATTGTCTGAATAACATTAACAAAAGTATTCTTTTTGTTGTTGTTCTTAATCCTTACTGGGTTGTTGGATAAAGTCCGTGAGATTGTTAATCCTTACAAAATTAAAATGAAGCACGAATTAGTTCGAAATTTCTTCATAACTATTTATACTTCTTAGATTATTTTTAGTTTCTGATTCATATAATGAAGATTTAGAAGACGTTTGTTTAATAAAATAAACAAACATCTTCGTTGAAAAATATTTAATTAAGAAGATTGTTTGAAAAAACAAACACGCATGTTTCGAAGTTTTTCCTTGAAAAACAGAATTAAAAAATGCCATTTAATTCGCACACTATTAATTTTCCAAATCATCCACCGTTACGAATCACCTTTCCCTTTTCCAACAAGTGTTTGGTTAGTCTTATGCACATTTCGCATATTATTATTAAACAAAAGATAGCTTACAACAAAGTAAAAATTTAAACTATAAATAATTATAATGGTATATTTATAAGAAAATTGGACAACTTGGATTGTTGATAATATTATTCCTTTAAAACTATCCGAATAACATTAATAAAAGTATTCTTATTGAAAGATAGTTTTTTAATGTTTGTACTAATGTTACTAAACAAAAGATAGTTTACAATAATTTAAACTATTAATAATTATAATGGTATATCTATAAGAAGATGGGACTACAATAATACTCTTCTTTTAAAACTATTTGAATAATATTAATAAAAGTATTCTTATTTCTGTTGTTGCTGCCATTAATCTTTCCTGTACTGGTTGACAAAGTCCATGAAATTATAAATGCTCAGAAAGTTAATACGAAGCATGGATTAGTTCGAAATTGCTCCATAATTGCTTATACTTGTTATATTTTTTTTAATTACTGATGTTTACTAAGAAGATTGTTTGAAAAAACAAACACCAACGTTTTTCCTTGAAAACGAGAATTAAAAAAAACAACCATTTAATTCGCACACTATTAATTTTTCAAATCATCCACCGTTATGAATCACCTTTCCCTTTTCCCAACAGGTTTCCGTCTAAAAATAAAACCTATTTCGGAAGACGGGGCCGTAATCCGGTCCCCCCTACCTTCCCACCATTCCTTTTCCTTTCACCCTAAAAAGCCACTTTCTAATCTAACGTCCCATTTGCAGAAAACTTCTTATGTGGGTCAAACAGAAAGCAGCATCTAAGAAAACAGGTAACGGTCGACAGCTATCAGTGGCACTTTCAGCTGTGCAGCGGGATAGATATAGCTGGAAGGTGCATTCCCCTTCTTCACTTTTGCTTTTCCTGCAAAGCTACTTTCGTTTATTCTACTTGGATATTTCTCTCTTCCCATATGGCAGCGGGTTGTGTATCGTCTGACGGTTCGAGTTCTATGTCGTGAGGCGCTCTGGTTTGAAAAAGCTTTTTCGGATTTAACGTGGTGGTGTTATGTGGTATTGCTGCAATTGGAATTGATGATTTTTCTTGCTTTTCGGTTTATATCGTCATCTAGTCTGCTTTAGATCTTGTGGTGGTGAGTATATTTCGTATAGATTATAATTTAAAATAATTTAAAATATGAAACATCACGATTTTTTAAAGTAATTAAAGGAACTCAATAATGATCTACTTTACGGTTCAGTAATATATTACATATATTAAGCGAGTAATTTTTAACTTAAAATATTTTTTAAGTTAAAAATTAGTCACTTAATTTCTAAGATACCATAATTTCAAAGATAAAATATTAATCTTTGAAATTATACGTTTTATAATGCATTATTTATTTTTTTTAAAAAATCATAAGCGTTTAAAGTTTTAATTTTTTAATTTGAAAATTTTTTTTTTAACTATCCTAGTTTAATTAATAACTTTTAATAATTTAATGTTTTTTTTTTGTACTAACAATTATAGACATAAAATAATAAATTTTGTAAATAATTCCAAAATATAAAAGTAATTTAAGGAAATTAAAAATTTCTCAATTTTTATTTAATTAAGAATCTTATTAATTACCATACCATTATTTTAATGTATAGATTAAAATTTTAAAAACTTCAAAAAAAATTAAATATTATTTTAATTATATTATACATTTTATTATGCATTACCTATTTATTTAAAAAAAATCATAAGCTTTTCCTTTTTTAATATGAGAAATAATTAAAAAATATCTGAATTTAATTAAAAACTTTTAATGATAAGAGGGTTTTATAATTTTTTCTAATAGTTAAAAAAATATTATAATCCTTTATAGTTTTTTTCAAAATATTTCAAATAATTCAAAATATTTAAAATTATTATAGTTATTATTATAGTTTTTTTCCTAAAATAGCTATTATGCACATAAAATAATAAATTTTGAAAATAATTCCAAAATATAAAAGCAATTTAAAGAAATTAAAAATTTCTCGATTTCTATTAAATTAAGAAATATTATTTATTTTATTTTATTATGAACTATCTATTTATATAAAAAATCATCAACATTTTCTGTTTTATTTTTTTTAATTTGAAAAATATATTTTAATTATCTGAATTTAATTAAAAAGTTTTAATAATATAATCTTATATTTTTTTTTCTCTTGAAATAGTAATTGTACGCATAAAATAATAAATTTTAAAAATAATTCCAAAATATAAAAGTAATTTAAAGAAATAAAAAATTTCTCGATTTATATTAAATAAAAAACGTTATTATTTATGACAACTTTAAAATAAGTATAATTTAAAAAACTTAATAAAATAATATGTGATTTTTAAAATTATAAATTTTATTGCGCAATTTATTTAAAAAATCATAAGCGTTTCATGTTTAAATTTTTTAATTTGAAAAAGATTTTTTAATTATATTAATTTAATTAATAACTTTTAATAATTTAATCTTATAGTTTTTCTGTAATAACAATTATGCACATAAAAATAAATTTTTTAAATAATTTATAGTTATTATACAATCAAGACATAATTTTGAAATTTTTTTAGTGTTTTTCAATATTTACGTGACTATGTTTGTGTTTTATACTTCATTTACAAGAAATTTTAAGAACGAAATAGCTTCGAAAACTGAAGGAGTAGGGAAAATATATAATTATGAAAGTGATATAATATATATAATAAATAAACATTAACTTAATCAAAAAAGTCTTTAATGTCTTTTTTTTACTAGAAGCCCAGAATAAATAGAATCAGTTTGGAATTTCATTTAAATGTTTGCGATATTTATATTCTTCATTTTTATTAGTTTTGTGAAAACTAAGCAATAAATCAAAAAACAAAAATAATAATTTTTTTTAAATAATTTAAAAACTATAATTGAATTATTTTTAAATTATAAATAGAACAACTATTACGGAACAATAAAATTTTTTCAATTAAAATTCTTTCATCCACATAAAATTTCTTCACTAAACTGGTTTTAAGTTTATATTTAATCACCAAAACATTCTTTAATATGAACTTTTTCGAAGTTTTAATAGAGTAGATAAATAATCTTTTTCAACTACGAATGAAATACTATATCTTATATTTCTAAATATCAATTCTGTTAATGTTTTTCAAAAGATCTATATTTTATGAATAACATTTTATATAGAACAGTTTTTCTAATAGCTGTTTATATATAACAGTTTATTAGAACTTTGCTTTGGAAAATACGTGACAATTTTATTGAGTTTAAGACACAAAAGTTTTATTTAAAAAATTTTTTATGTAAAATACTTTTGAAATAAAGTTTTGCGTTGTATAAATTCTCAATTTTTTATCTTTATATGTTAAATAAATTCTTTGCGGAATTATTTTTTTGTGTTAAAATCTTCTGTAGAACGTTTGTCTTATTTATTTTTTTTTTGATTTTGAACCACGTATTTCTCTTCACTTCTATTCACATAAATGAAATAACGTGTTCTTCAAGAACTTATTTAAATCAAGTAATTTAAATAAAAGGAAATGAAAACTTAATTTAAATGTTTTTTCGGCACTTTTAAAATGTTTATAATATTGTATAATATTTTTATAATATTTATTATTATTTATTCAAGAACTTATTAAAATTAAAATTTAATTTAAATGCTTTTTGGCTTTTAAATTTATTTTAATATTCTATAATATTTATTATTTCATTTGCTATTTATTCAAGAATTTATTAAAATAAAAAAAAATAAAAAAATTTAAATTTAATTTAAATATTTTTCCGACAATTTTCAAATTTTGATAATTTTATATAATATTTTATAATATTTATTTCGCCCACATTAAAATAAAAAAAAATTAACAATTATTGGTAATGATTAAACGGACAAAAAATTACTTGTTATAAAATAAAACTGAAAGAGATTATTATAATTAAATTTAGTCATAAGGAATACTAAAAAAATGATTATAAATTTGCATATGATAATTTGCAAAAGCATTTAACATTTATATATATTGAATAAAATACAAACAGAAAAATCATACGCTGTAAAATTTTATTAAATTTATATGAATTCATAGGTAAAATATAATATATTATTAATTAATACATTAATAAACACTTTTTATTTAATTTAAAATCTATTAACTATGATTGAAGCTTTTAAAACTTTTTTTATTATATAATGATCTATATTTTAATATCCAGTATGAGATTATTGAGATTATTATTATTCATTTGCCTACAAAAATTGAAATATTCATATTCATAACTAAATATATTCAAAAATAATCTCTATCCTATTATGACAACTTCAGTAACATCAGCTGTTAAAAAAAAGTCTATAAGTGATAAATATTTTTTTTTACAGATAATAATATAAAATAAAAAATAACCCACAAGAAAAATCTTTGTACTTTGTACAACAACGAACGCAGTGTTAAAATTTTCTACAATAATAATAAATACTTTCTATAATTTCCATATTCTTCAGGTGTGGTGGAAATCTTGGAATTTTTTTTACCTCCTAGTGAGAGTTGAACAAACGCCCAAGTGCTTATATCCTTCTGATGATGTAACTCTTGACAATCAAGGGGCCCTGCGATCCCCTTCAGGCCTCAGGGCCCTATAAGGTGGCGATTATATATCTTAAATGAAAGAAATGATTTCACGCTACAGGGATTTTTTTACTACCCCTTAGGGGACAATGGAATCTCCAATTCAATGCCAACCCAGAAAAATCCCAACTTAACGTAAGGGGCCAAAAGGTTATGACCGAAAGGGAATTTCCAAATCTTACTTTTCCCTCACTGTAGTATTTATCTTAGGTATTCAGATTTCTTAAAAGAGGCCGCATGGGGGATATGAAATTGAAAGCGGTTCTAGTACGATATATAAACTTGGACACCTGTGATCAAGGTCGTTTTCTTGCTTATCTTTTAGCAATAGGGGAAAGTGCTGAGATTTCGAAACGGAATATATCAAGTCAAGTATTTGTTAATGGGTATCTGGGTATGTGTGATAGAGGTGTTGAGGTTTTTACCCTGGTTGCGGAAAATAGCATTGTGTTCATTGTACCCATAGTTTGTTTTAATGCTGTTTTGTACTTTAAAATAAACTAATTGCGTTATTATAAGGCATTATATATTTTATGCGTTATATATTTTATTTTGCAAAATATTTTCGAAATAAATAAAGTAATGGTGTTCGCATTTTATTATATGTGTGTGCATAAAGATGCTTAGGTTTGAGGACCAATCATTAATCTATTTGAAGGTATATTATAAGTGGTATGTTGATTGTTACCTTGAAGTTACTATAATTAAGTAGCATGTTGAAATTAGTATAATTAGTATGCTGAAGATTACCTTTATACTATTGTATTATTCTTACGGTATTATCTTATTTAAAAATATATTTATTATTTTAGTCATAGAAATTTTTTTACAGAATTTTATTCCTTGAATTTTTTTTTTTTTTTTTTGCCATATATTAATTAAAAGAATGCTATAAGTGATAAATATTTTTTATATTTTTTTATATTTTTGTTATTAAAAAATGTTCACAGTGTAATTATTATTTTTCATTGTAAAATGTATTTTTATTAATATTAAATTCGGGCACACAAAGTATTAAACTAACTATTATTCTTATGTAACATTTTAATAATTTTTCTGAAATTTTTTAAATGAAGTTAAAATAATGTGGATATTCAATGCAATTTTTTTTTTTTTTGTTATTTGTACGCAACATATAACTTTTTCCATTTTGATATAATTAATGATTCCATTTTTGATATAATATTTTACTGATATATTCTAAAGCCACTTATTATGTTTATTCTATATTTCCGTAGTAATAATGGGTTGTTTATATTTTTACAGATTTTAAAGCTAATAAGCATATCTTTTTTTTAATATTTCCTTTTTTGAATTAATTATTCCTTAAAATTTAAATTAAAATTGTAATTTTATAAAATTGCAAATGAATTTAATTCTGATATTATAAACGAAATACAGAAAATTAATATTCCCGATATCTTTAAGTTTATAAAAATAAATTGGAAACATTGTTGAGTATATTTCTTCATTTAAAGTAAATTCGTTATAAATAGGAAAAAAATTCCTAAAATGAAGGCAAAAATTTTTAACTTCTTAAAATATTTTAATTAGAATTTTTTTTGTGAAATAATATTGTTTTTTTACTTTATCAAAATCGCGTCTGAAAATAAAAGGCATTCCAACAGTTTCATAATAACACACACACACACTATATTATATAAAATGATCCGTTCTTGTACAAAAAAATGCTATTTTTTTCTCTATGGTTGAATTCAAGCGATAAATAGAAAACTGAATCAAATAAATAAATGTTTGCTATCCATTATTTAATTTTTTTTTCATTACCTTTTTAAGTATACATATACTCGTACTTCATAACATATGGGGAAAAAATTAAATAATGAATAGTAAAAATTTATTTGATTGCGTATTTTATTTATCATTTGAATTCAACCATTGAGAGAGAGAAAAAAAAGAAACAACACATCCTCAATCATCAAATGCAAATTTCCCACGCAATTTTCAATCCTTTAACAAAACGAGAGAGAAAAAAAACCTATCAGTCTTTTTTTTTTTTTCAATTTTATCGCATACTTACGTTTTAACACTTACCGATCTCAAAATAGAGTATAAGCTCGTGATATTTTTCAAAAGTAAAAAAAAAATGCTAGCCATTTGGTCAAGAACATTAGGTATCAAATTTATTGCTCACTGTTTGAAACCTCTAAATAACCCGCTACCAAAATAAACACCACCCATTTTGAAACGTAAATAAATCTGTATCGTGTATGGATAGCCATGCAATGATGTGGTAAATTATTCATGCCCTCTGGTTTAAAAGTGCCAACTTCCGTAATTTTGACGTAATTTTCTCGTTCACTTTTTTTTCCCTTCTGTGGTTCCGAGCATCTATTATGCAAAACCGCATTCCTTTGATTGAGGGTATATATGTTAGGAAACCTGTTTTATTTAAGCTAACTTTCACTTATCATTAATGTACAGTAAAATAAAATTGATCTTCCTTGTTGAGATTTTCTGATTTCATCTCTCTTTTTGTTGTTTATGTAACATGTGTTTGGTGGAGTGAATTCTAAACATAACAATCTAATCAATAATTTAGGGAAATCAAAATGTATATATGAATGACTAAGAATTTTTCTATAAGAATATACTTTATATTTCGCTTCAAAAATGAATTTCAAATTTTAATTTATATTTCTCTGTTTCAAAATTGTTTGCCATAGTTTACATGGTATCAAAATACTTATTATACTTTAGTTAGATTAATGATTCTTATGTTCTTTAATAAGTAAAACATATATTATTTAATAAAATTTAAAAAACGTCCTGTTCAATGTAAAATAAGTTTAGTAATTAGCTAAAATTATTAGCTAATATAATTTAGTAAACTAATAAATAGCTATTATTGCAATTATTATTATTGATTATCATAAATAGCTATTACCCATAAATTATATTAGCTAATTGTCCTTTTCAATGTAAAATAAGTTTTATACGATTAGATTATTAATACGCTTTTATTATTTTTCACATGAATTCTAATCGATGCTGTTGAGAATAAAGGACCGAAAATTGTATATGTAAATAATGTGTGCAAAAATTACATAATTTCATGTGTGTAAATTTATTAAAATAGTCCAGGTATTTAAAAAATTATTAAAGTTGTTAATAAAAAATGCATTAAGTAACTGAAATTATATTAGATAATCACAATGATATTTGGTACATTAAGATTTTCATAATTAAAGAAGTCAAAAATATTATTTACAAAATCGATGGAAAAAAAATTCGTATTTTTAATTAAATTTACATTTAATTAGAAAAAGATCTAATATAAAATGCTCCAATTTGATAGTCAGTTTGTTTCATCGTTTGATTTTCTTTATGATTAAAGTAGAACAGCGATAAAAATTTGGTAATACTATTTTAAAACGTTAAAATAGAATTTAATGAAGATATTTTTAAAAAGAAAATCTATGTATTGTGCTATATATATATATCTATGTATAGCTGTGCACCCGGAGTTTTTAGTGTGTTTATTTCTCCTGTATTTTGTCAAACATAAAAATGAATTTAATATAAAATTGATTTGGTCATTCACCTTATATTTTCTACGAATACATTTTTAGGGTTTTATAATTGGAAATACTTATAGAAACAACCAAATAAACAAAATGAAATTGTCACATTCATTGATATGAACTAAGCTAAACCTCGTTATTTAAAAGATACACCATTTACCTTACTGACCCCGCATATCTTTACTCCTTCTCTCTAAGAGTGATTTATTAAGGTGAAATATTTAGGGCTAGGTAGTTTCCTAGAAGGAAGGTCCTGCCCACCTTACTGACCCCGTAGTGGTGACCTTTGAACTTTTTCCTCTTTTCAAATTAGCTGACCGGTGACCCATCGATTACCTAATTCGGTTTTATCAGGCCACAGGAAATGAAATATTTTTTGTTTACATTCGTGGAAGTAAAGTATTCGAATATGTTCAACCTCTTAAATTTATAACTCACGTTTTTTTTTCGATTATTAACTTATCGATTTTATTATCGATATAAGTTTTTATTTTAAATGAACACTCTGATAAGAGAATTTAGTAAATTTGTTAAGAATTTTGATTTTAATTAAGAATTATTTCGATATTTCCACGAAACGTTTGATAAATTTTATTAGAATAAATGGATAGGTAAAAAATGTTGAGGGATCAAACGGAAATTTCAAATGATATTTTTAACTAAGAATTTTTGTTTACAAAATTATAAAAAAGTTATTGAGAATAACTATTTATAAATAAAAAAATTTCAGAAAGGAAACTATAAATAAGCCTTTATAATAGAATAATTGAAAAATGTAAAATAAATGATATTTGAAAAAAATGTTCGAATTCTTATAGAATATTTGTAAAGATACATTAAAAAAGATGGCAACGATTTATCGCAGGTCGATAAAAAGAAAGTATTCAAAAACTGAATATTTAAAACAATTCATTTTAATTAAATTATCAATTTCCTTAATTTTTTAAACAGTAATTGAATAAAGTTTAACAATTAAGTTTAATTTAAAGAAAATTCTTAATTCAAGACACTAGGTAGACCCAAACAGATGAGAGACTCAAAAAATGGTTTTTGTTAATTTGAAAAATAACTAAGTAGAGTTTATTCGCAATTTTTTGGCTAGAATAATGAAACTCTTTTGACTGGACAAACTAAAACTAGAATTACTTTTTGGACTTGAAATTCGTAAATAATTTGACTGGAAAAGCTAAAGAATAATATCTTCAGAGTGAAAAAATTAGAATTAAATTTTACTTTTTATGTTACATAATTATAACATATTATTATAACATATTATTTAAATTATAATATATAATAACATAAATTATAATAACATTTATAGTTAAATTATTATAACATATTATTTTTATAATCAAAATTATAATAAATAATTATGATAAAAATTATGATTATGACAATTATGATAATAAAAATTATGTTTATGATATTATAAAAATTATGTTTATGATATTATAAAAATTATGTTTATGATATTATAAAAATTATGTTTATGATATTATACATACTCGAGTACATACATACTCGACTACATACATACTCGACTACATACATCACTACATACATACTCGAGTGATTTACTTACAATTAAAAGTGAAATTTTGAATTTATTTCTATTTTTCGCGAATTATAGTTAAAAAATAGAGCTATGTTCACATTTCTCATATAACTTCTTAAGACTTTGGCTCTTTCATAAGCCAATGAATGCCAAATTTCTAAACCGCAAGTATTTATTTCAGAAATATAATACATAACATCTAGTTTAAAGATTGTTATGATTAATTAGCCGATACCATCGCTAAATACTAGGCTATTTTACAATTCATTATTTTTCGATTAGCACAGAATAATTACGAATTTGATATTTGAGCGATAAAATTCCACTACTTTGTGGTTTCTGCAACAAAAAAATTCCGTGTCTAGCCGACCTTCGGTGATTTTTAATTTGTGATTTTGATTTCAGGCGTTTTTTATACATCTTACGGCTATTTTTTTATTGTTTTTAAAATAATTAAATTAGTATTTAAAAATTGAGAAGTATACTTTTTAAAATACATATAATTCAGTTTTATATGCATTATTATAATTATAACGTAGAGTATAAAATTACCCAAATATTGTAAATTGGTTTTTGTGAGTACATTTTTGTGATTACAGTTTTCTGAGAATCAGTATAATTCATGGAATTAAAAAAATCAAAAAGTGTTTTTTTTTTTTCCTTTTTTTTTTTTTTCCCCGATAATATTTTTCTCTGCTGTAATGATTAACTAAAATCCTATTTTTCCACTTTTAACAACTCTTTAACTCATTCAATATAAAATTTATATATAAAATGAGCAGAATTTTCTTCTTTTATACTTACAAAAGTTTTGTTTAATTGATAGCTATAAAGTGATTTCATGTAAAAAAATTTGAAAATAATAGAAAATATAAAATACTTAAAAATTATACATTAAAAAATTATTATAATATAAAATTTTTGTAATCAAAATTATAATAAATAATTATGATAAAAGTTATGATAATAAAAATTATGTTTATGATATTGTAAAAATTATAAATTTCATACAGATTATAAAAATTATGTGAAATTTATGAAGTTGTAATAACATGCAGATTAACGTTAAATAACGTATCTTTTGCATAACAGAAGAGCATATTATATCAAAAATTTTATTTTAAGCACTTTTAATACGGAGTTTAGATATAAACAGAATTTTGCATTAATACAAAAATTCTGTTTCATTATTCCTGAAGAATTAGAGAATAAGGGTTATAAAATGGTGTGTTTTACACTTAAGACATAAAAACAGTTTTTAAATGTAAATATAAATATTTATTTCATATCAAAAAAATTTAAAATAATGAATTTTAAATATTATGTTTGTATCTTGGCCCAAAAACTTTCCATGTCATTGTTATTATGCATAAAGAAATGTTTTGAAAAAATTAGAATGATGATTTAAATAATAATACATCCGATTTTGTATTAAAAGTCTTTCAAATAAGTTATTAAATATTTCATATTATTAATTTTTATTATAAATATATTTTACTACCTACAAATTAAATAGTTATGTGCTGTTTGCATCTAGAAGAAAATCATTAAAATTCCTCGTACTGAATTTTAAATTTAGTTAGTATATTTTTTCTTCACTGCTTTATTAAATTTTATTTACAATACAATTTTGCTAAATTATTTCATGCAACATAATTTTAGAAAGCAATATCATTTATTTTACTTATTTTTCTAAAATTATATTGACCTTTAGGTATTTCTAAATATAAATTTAACTTTCAAATATATAATAAACCTTTAAAAATTTAGAAAAATTTAAGTTATTAAATTGATATAAAAGCGGTTCATCGTCACTATTTGTATTTTTTGTACTAGTTTGTTTTATTGCTTAGGAACAATAACATCATTTCCCAAAAATGTTTTAAAAAAATGAATGTCTGATTATGAAGAAATTTTTATTCACAATATAAAAATTTGGAAAAATTAAAAAAATTTAAATTATTAAATGTATATAAAAACGTTTCATCGTCCTTGATTTGTATTTTTTGTACGAGTTTGTTTCATTGCATAGTGACATAATCACCATTTCCAAAAAATGTAAAAATAATCATAATAATAAATCATCTTGAATATCCGATTACAATAAAATTTTTATTCACAATTCAAAAATTTAGAAAAATTAAAAAATTAAAATTATTAAATGTATATAAAACATTTCATTTTTTACTATTTTTATTTTTTATACCAATTTGTTTCATTACATAGCTACAAAAACACCATTTCCCAGAAATATAAAAAAAAATCATGAATATCCGCTTACGGTGAAATTTTTATTTATAATATCATATCATATTATTCACAATATAAAAATTTAGAAAAATTTTAAAATTTAAATTATTAAATATACATAAAAAATGTTTCATGGTCCTTTAATAGAGTTTTTGTACTAGTTTGTTTCATTGCATATCAACAAAAACGCCATTTCCAAAACATTTTTTCTAAAAATGATGAATATCCGATAACAGTGAAATTTTTATTCACATTTTAATGCAACTTTTGTAATTTTTATTTTAAATGCGATATTCAAAAATTATCTAACATCTCCAACATATTTAAAGTAGTTAATATATAACACAATTGACTTAATTGTTAATTAATTTATGTTAATTTTGTTGAAATATTGAAAGTAATGAAGGTGTTGGGATATGTGATAGCCTCACTCCGTTATCACATCAGAACAGCCACAAAAAGTGAAGCCAAAAGCGATATTAAAGATATATAGATTAACTTTAATTAAAAGTCACAACACATTACGAAAGTACATTAGTACATAACGAAAGTACATAATATGAAGGTACATACATTAACACATTACGTAAAAAAAGTGTATAAAAATACATTAGTACATAACGAAAATACATTAGTACATTACGAAAATACATTAGTGCGTAACGAAAATACATTAGTACATCATGAAAGTACATTACGAAGGTACATACATCAACACATTACGTAAAAAAAAAGTGTATAAAAATGTTTCATCGTTCACTATTTGCATTATTTGTACTAGTTTGTTTTATTTGCATAGCTATAAAAACTCCATTGTATTGCTCCAAGTATTTAACGTATGAGAGGTGTTGGGATACGCGATAGCTTCACTTCGTTACCACATCTGACCAGCCATAAAAAAGTGAAGCCAAAAGCGATATTAAAGATTTATATATTAACCATTAATTGAAATTCACGACGACACATTACGAAAGAAAAATAAAAGAACACAAATATTTTCCCCCACATTTCTAATGATTCGTGAAAAACATGACACACCCCTTGATGACGTATGAAACTGATTGAACTTAATTCTGAAGATTTTATGCAAATACTATTAGAAGGAAGCAATTGACGCCCAACGCGTTAGAAAATCGACTCAATTTCTTGCCGAGCTCGCAAAGAAAGGCTCGCATAAATGGCCCGATTTCCAGTAATGTATTCAGTGAAAGGGATAAAGCAGTAAATAGAACTTCAACAATGGCTGCCTTGTTCAATTTATCATCCCCTTGTCAGCATTTTGATGACGCTCGAGTGATTTTGAAGACCCAAAATTAACTTTCCTGGATGTAAACTTGGTATCATGTATGATATTCATTTTTTTTAGAAATGCAATGTAATGGAATGCGTGTGGAATAATGGATATTTTTTTAGGTATAGTATGCTTTGAAGGAAAACTTTATTTAGAAAATTTATAGATTGTCCAGCTAATTTTGTGTATCTTTGACTATGATAATATACTTTAATTGAGTTATGCCAGATATATCGTACCAATTATTATTGATTTATTGTTGTCTGGATAAGTGAAGGAATAGTTATTTCTATTTTATAAATGTGTTTAAAAATATACGTACTTTAAATAGAACAGTATTTATTTCGAAAAATGATTAAAAATGACATCAATAAATACATTATAAAATATATTTAATGCTGTCGATTATAATAAATATATATAATATATAATATAATAAAAATATTTATTGCTGTCCATTATTATATGCATTATAATCGACAGCAATAAATATTTATTACAATCGACAGCATTAAATGTATTATAAAATGTATTAATAATCTATAGTATATTTTTAATATATATATTAAAAACATATTTAATGCTGGTGATTATTATATATATTATAAGCGACAGTAATAAATATTTTTTATCATTTTTAGAGATTTAAAATGATTAAAAATGATAGCAATAAATATTTATTATAATCGAAGTCATTAAATATATTATAAAATGTATTTAATACTGCCGATTATAATAAATAAATATAATATATATAAATTAAAAATATTTATTGCTGTTGATTATTATATGCATTATAATCGACAGCAATAAATATTTATTACAATCGGCAGCATTAAATGTATTATAAAATGTATTAATAATATATAGTATATTTTTAATATATATATTAAAAACATATTTAATGCTGGTGATTATTATATATATTATAAGCGACCGTAATAAATATTTTTTATCATTTTTAGAGATTAAAAATGATAGCAATAAATATTTATTATAATCGAAGTCATTAAATATATTATAAAATGTATTTAATACTGTCGATTATAATAAATAAATATAATATATATAAATTAAAAATATTTATTGCTGTCGATTATTATTATGTATATCATATATATTATAATCAGCAATAAATATTTTTCATCATTTTTAATGATGAAGATGATTAAAAACGACATGAAATATTTATTGCTATCAATTGTACAATTTTTTAATACAAACTCTTTACCTTCCATTTTTTTGTTAAAATTAAAATGTCAAAATATGTATTGATACAATATTTTTCATAACATGTTTTTAATTTTTTTTAACTAATTCCATAAATAAACTATTTTAAGTTACTTTTAATGTACATTTCTATTTACAACTTGCATTTATTCCCTAAATTTAAACCAAAGAAATGTATAAAAAAAACTTTTTTATTTAATCTAATTAGTAGAAATATTTAAATCTAAAAATGAGAATAATATACTTATTTATTTAAATTTAAATAGTACATTTTTATTCTATATATTGATAGAAATAAATACTACGAATGTTTATAATTAATTACTTACATAATTTTAAAATTATTTATATGGGTATAATAGAACTGCATATTATTACATATAATAAACTTTCATTATATTGTTTTAACTAAAATAAATATTCCAACTACATTTCTAAATAAAATAGCAAACTGAAAATAACATTGCAGCAATATTTTGATAAATTGATACTATCTGTTTTAAAAGCTTTAATTCATATCATATTTAGTTTAGCGTAGCTAATCGCTCTTATTTAAAACAAATTCTTAAATTTCAACACTATTTCTAAATTAATTAGCATGCTGACACGAATGTAATATTATTTTTTAAATACATGCGCAACATTACTATAAAAGAGATTACATAAAATATTCATATATTCAAATAAGACCCCTTTATGATATATCTTATTAAGATTTAGGAGTGGGCGGGACCATAATCTGCGTGACTTCTGTTTATAATTTTTTTTTTTTTTTTTTTTTTTTTTGAAGAACAGATTCACTACTGTGCTCAAAAAGTAAGACCAATTATATTTTTTTCAAAAAATATTTATTTATTCTTCTAATTTATTTCATTGCCTTCAAAGTAATCCCCTTCGGACACAATGCACTTATGCCAACTTATTTTCTAATCCTCCATGCATGCTAAAATTCATCGGCAGGGATGGCCTTCAAATCGCGCGGCGATTCACATTGAATCTTTTAAATAAACTCAAAACGGTGTCTCCGGAGTGGTCTTTTGAGTTTAGAGAATAACCAGAAGTCGCACGGTGTGAATACGGTGGTTGTGGAACGATATGAGTTTCATTTTTGGCGAAACAGTCACGAAGAATCAATGCAGTTTGAACTTGCGCATTCAGTGTTTTCAGTACCAATCGAGATTTTACGCGTTTGAGGCCCAAAATGGAATTGACCGATTCTTTTGAAATTCCAACATCATCAGCAAGGTCTCGAATTGTAAATCGACGGTTTGCAAGCACCAAATCTTTAATTTTTTGGACGTGAGAGCTTTGCCGGTTGAGGTTGATGGTCGACCAGAGTGCTCTTCGTCTTCAACGCGTTCTCTGCCTTCTTTTAACTGCTTATACCACTTGTAAACATTTCTTTCCGATATAGGAATGCTCACCGAATGCCGTCTGCAAAATTCTATACGTTTCCGTAAAAAAATTTAATTCAAGTTCTTTGCTCAATTAATTCAGACATTTCGAAAGTCGCCGGAGTCGGTTTTATCGTCTCACAAAGTCAAGCGTAACTCAAACACTAATGAATATTTTGACGTCAAATTTCACACTGATGTCAAAGACAGTGCCAGCAACCTATAAAAGAAATCAAAATTGAAATTCCATAAGCCCAGGGTATTTTAAATCGAAAATGGGTCTTACTTTTTGGACACAGTAGTATGCGCAACATTAGTATAAAAGAGATTATATAAAATATTCATATATTCCCATAAGACCCCTTTATGATAGCTTTTTATTACGAATTAGGCGTGGGCGGGACCATAATCTGCATGACTTCTGATTATAACTTTTTTGAAGAACAGATGTTTTGTTATTTTAATGAGCATTAGCAAAGATTTTATGAATCCAAGAATTCTCATTAATCCACCCCCTGGTTGCCTTGAACTGTTAAAGGCAAGCCTGAAATCCTGATACTGTGGTTTGACCCTAAATATGCAAAAGTTGGCGAAATGCATTTTCTCAGCATGATGTCCATTACTCAAAAAAGGAGGTCATGCTTGTTAAAAATATTATATGTTTTTGCAATGAAGATGTGAGGTATTTGAGTTGCATAAAATACCTGAGGTGAAAAAAGTGTACCATTTAGTTCAGGGGTGGCCAACCCGCTGCCCGGCTTGAATATTTTCTCGCCACGTGAGATTTATCGCACTTTTACAAAATATATTTATTTTATCGGGGCCGAAGTAGTGAAAACCAATGTATTAAAAAAATACATTGTGTGTGTATCCATGCTACTGTGCCCGAAAAGTAAGACCAATTCAGAGTTTTCAGTACCGATCGAGATTTGACGCGTTTGAGACCCAAAATGGAAATGACCGATCCTTTTGAAATTCCAACATAATCAGCAAGGTCTCGAATGATAAATCGATGGTTTGCAAGCACCGAATCTTTAATTTTTTGGACGTGATTTTCGTCGTTTGAGGTTGATGGTCGACCAGAGGGCTCTTCGTCTTCAACGCGTTTTCTACTTTCTTTGAACTGTTTATACCACTTCTAAATATTTCTTTCCGATATAGGAATGATCACCGAATGCCTTCTGCAACATTCTACACATTTGCGCAAACAAAATTTAATGCACGTTCTTTGCTCAATTAATTCAGGCATTTCAAAAATCGCCGGAATCAGTTTCAGCGTCTCACAAAGTCAAGCATAACTCAAGCACTAATGAATATTTTGACGTCAAATTTCACACAGATGTCAAGGGCCGTGCCAGTAACCTATAAAAGAAAAAAAAATTGAAATTCCATAAGCCCCAAAATAATAGGGAATTTTAAATTGAAAATTGGTCTTACTTTTTGGACACAGTAGTATTAAAGTAAGCCTGAAATCCTGATACTGTGGTTTGACCCTAAATATGCAAAAGTTGGCGAAATGCATTTTATCAGCATGATGTCCATTACTGAAAAAATGAGGTCTTGCTTGTTAAAAATATTATGTTTTTTGCATTGAAGATTTGAGGTATTTGAGTTGCATAAAATATCTGAGGGGAAAAAAGTGTACCATTTAGTTCAGGGGTGGTCAACCCGCTGCCCGGCTTGAATATTTTTTCGGTCCACGTTAGATTTATCACACCTTTACAAAATATACTTATTTTATCATGGCCAAAATAATGAAACCAATGTATTAAAAAAATACATTGTGTGCATTCATATATTCAAAAATTAACTGTCGGAATTATGAGAAAAAATAAACTTTGATTTTAAAATAATACTCTTTCGCTTATTATTCTGCAAAATGTATTGCAAGTCGTAATGAATTTTACCATTTGCAATGAATTTGGTACAATTAAAAATTGTACTTAAAATATAAGCCCAAATAAATAGCTCTTTTAATTTATTTCGAAAGAAAAAAATCTTCGCAAAGCATTTAAATAATAGCAAAATTGAATTGTATTACATTAATAATAGTCATGT
This sequence comes from Caerostris darwini, assembly GCA_021605075.1. Taxonomy (NCBI): domain Eukaryota; kingdom Metazoa; phylum Arthropoda; class Arachnida; order Araneae; family Araneidae; genus Caerostris; species Caerostris darwini. The sequence continues at coordinate 46,510 of BPLQ01007674.1, read as the reverse complement.
TGCATTTGGTATTATTGATGTGCTTTTAAGAAATTTAGTTTATTTAAGTTCACTTTGCAAGAAATAAATTGATTCAAAACGTGTTTATTTTCAAAGAAAACTTTTTGTAAAGCATTTAAATCAGGGGTAGCCAACCCTCTGCACGCCTTGAATATTTTTTTGGCCAGTGAGATTTATCACACTTTTACGAAATATATTTATTTTATCATTGCTAAAGTAGTGAAAATCAATGTATTAAAAAAACATGTTATATTCAAAAATTAATTGATTGAGAAAAAATTAACTTTGATTTTAAAATAATACTCCTGCGAATATATGACAGATATTACCCGTTTTATTTATGAGTTCGTAGAATAATTAAATCATATTCTGCGAACTCATGATGCACGCGTATCTTGGGACATCTAATATAACAGGTTCTATGTTTCACTTTAAGTGATCTCAGTGGCGCAGTGAACATCCCTTGATACGTACGGTTGATTGTTGATAGCAGAGTAAACCAGACTCTTAGTTGAAGTTGTTGACGCTTTTGGTTCGACTTACACCTACGAATCGGTTTTTCGCAGGTGTAAGGAGTCCCGGTGAGTAAAGGATTTTTGTAGTGATTTGGTATCCACTTTAAGGCTGTGGGTCCCGGTCTTATATGACCTTAAAGCGACACAGAGTCCAGTGAGACTTCTCACCCACATCATTCCTAAACTGTATACAGCTCAGCTCTAGGCACAGTGTTAGTGATGTAGTAGTAGTCATATTAAATCAAGACCTATGGCTTAAAGTGGATTGTGGCACCTAACTCTAAGCACTTAGCGAAACCTGTGGCACCTAGCATTAGTCACTAAGCCACCAAGCCTCTATAGTTCATACAATATATTTTATTATGATATTTCATAAAATTTGTTTAAAATATCATGATCTGGATATTAATGTTATAGATACAACAAATTTAATTTTGATCTAAATGCCCAAAGAGATCAAACAAAGAATTTTAATCCTTTGCCCTTGAGGGCTCCAGAACTGAGCCATTTAAAATTTGTCTTTAAGCTCGAGGGCTCCGCTACGGAGACAATGCAAATAACAATATAAATAATGTGTTTATTTTAATGTGTATATCAAACTTACATGTGGATATCATCTTAGGAAAATAATAAATAATTTAATAATGAAATAATTTAAATGACTCCGCTCCGGAGCCCTCGACTTCAAAGAGTTAATATGAACATTTACAGCTCGATATTTTACTACTAAAATTAATCTTTATCAAAATAGCCCTTATGAACAATAAACAATGGATATCTGCATGTTTTGCTTTTACAAAATCTACCTTCTTTAGATATTTCAACAAATTAAAACAAAAATACATGTTATTGAATATTACAGAAATCACTTTTCGAGATATATTAATATATTACATTCTCTAAACACTTTCTTTCATTATAAATTAACAGTCGTGTTCCTTCACAGCTACTTGCATTTCACGGCTATGAAACATAAATAACCGCTGCTAATTTCTAAAAGCAAAACCAGTGGGTATGTACCAATCACTTTTCATTAATTAACGCTGTAATTGTCCTTCCCCGATACCGATACAGACGTGAGCCGAATGCGATTGACTCTGCAGATTACTTCTGGTAGACTGGACAACGGAACTAATTCCGCAATCACGCCTTTCAGCAACACCTGTTTGAACATTTTGTAAGCCTGTTAAAATTTCTTTGACAACCTTGGATGTTTTCCGTTACACGTCAATTTTTATTTATTTTTTTTATTTAAAAGAGTGATTGAGAGTTGGTGTTTGGTGCATACACCTCAAGATCAAGTGGTTGTTCCTTGGCCTGTCGATAAAGGTCAACGCCATGATGATTGCCTTCACAAACTGAATCGAGACATGTGTAGTTTCTGAATATTATTATGATGGAAGATAACTTTAAAGAATATAATATAACAATTCTATTTTAATTTTCATGTATTCTATTCGGAAATTCAGTGAAAAAAGTTTTGTTTGTTGGTAAGATTTTAAAAATCGCCAAATTAAAAAAACTTGCCAATTTTTTTTTATGATGCTTTAATAGAGTCATAATTTAAAAGAATCATTTCAATAGAGCTATATTTTTTTAAATATTTTCTATATATCTATATATTTTCTTAATATTTTCTATATATCGGTGAACCTCTTGTGCAATTTAAATACATTCTACGTGCAGCCCACCAATGGATAATGAAGGGTGGAGATTGAATTTCAAGAGTTTTTTTGTCAAGATATATGTAGTTTCTGAATATTATTATGATGGGAGATGAATTTAAAGAATATATTATCATAATTATGATTCTATTTTCATGTATTGTATTCAGCAATTCAGTGATAAAATTTTGCTTGTTGGTAAGATTTTAAAACTGAAAAAAATTTGTCAATTTTTTTTTATGATGCTTTAATCGAGTCTTAATTTAAGAGAATCCTTTTAATAGAGATATATTTTGCTTTTTCTTCACATTTTCTTTCTTTTCTTTCTTTCGGTGGACCTCTTGATCAATTTAAATACACTTTACGAGCAGCCCACTAGTGGGTAATGAAGAATGGAGATTGTTATCTAAGTGACTTTTTTTAGAAGGCCTATGTGGTTTCTGAATATTATTATGAGAGAGATTTTCTGAATATCATTATGATAAAGAATATAATAATCACAATTAATTCTATTTTCATGCTTTCTATTCAGAGATTCAATGATGCTTGTTGGTAAGATTTTAAAAATCGCCAAATTAAAAAAACTCGCCAATTTTTTTATGCTGTTTTAGCCGAGTCGTAATTCAAAAGAATTATTTTAATAGAGTTATATTTTCCTTTTTTCCCTTTTATTTTCTATTTTTTTTTATATCGGCGGGACTTTGGAGAGATAAATTTAAAGAACATAATATCAAAATTATAATTCTATTTTACCGCATTCTATCCAGAAATCCGTAAGGTAACTGTCTTGTATTTGTATTCTGTAAAGAAAACCAATAAAACTTCCTGCCTGACTTCGCTTCTGAAAGCAGTGCAAGTTGCAGCTTCGCTTCTGCAACAGAGGCCATCAATTATTTTCACTCGAACTGTTACCACTAGGCGGTGATCCGGGCTATATCTTCACATTCTAGTTAGCAACTCGAATGGGCCTGAATGGCTCAATGACAACCCTACCCGTAAAAATTCAACGTCACGGAGCCAAGTCAGATTTCTACCTACGAGAGCTTACATCACAATAGAAGCTGCCCCTTTTTTCCTTCATCCATGAGACCACACGTTTCTTGTACTTGGTCTAGTTGTTCAAATTTAGAGGCCTGAGGGCTGAGTGACTAGCGCTCTGGCACTCATTGCCACAGGTTTCGGGTTGGAGTTTCAACTTTGTTATGGATGTTAATAGGGATTCGGAATCCACTTTAAACCTTAGGTCCAGGTCTAATATGATCGTAGAGCGTGGTATTGAGGTTTAGTCAATCTTCAGCCCTCGTGGTTCCTGGCTAAAAGGGAAGCTGCATATTACCCTAGCCACGGACATCGCCTGCGGTGGGGTCCGTTGGACCCGGTGTAGGTTTTCCTCCACCAGGGAAATTAGTAACAACAAAAACAAGAACTCGAATTCATTTAGTTATGGCAAGCTGTCAACAAGGATTAATAATCATACGCATTGTAGGATTTGCATTAGAAAACCTTTGGTGACAAATAGAGTAAGAAAAATTAGGCAAATTATTTAATTTTTAATAAAGAAATTGTTTTAATTTTCAACAATTAGTCATTTGTTTTAAATAAATTATTCAATAATATCCTTGCCTTTATCATTTTCACGAAATTGAAAATTCAATTAGTTATTGCTTTTAGAATTGAATATAAATTCATTTAAAATTTGTTGGAACTGTTGTATTTTTTGTTATTTCAAATTTCATTTTAGTAAATTTTCATGACATTAAGGTATAAATAGATTTTTTTTCTGTAAAGCTAAATGAAAATTATCCTGTTATTCAAAACTCATATCTTAAAAATCATACCCTTTTACTAATTATAAATATTTGCTTTTTGCACAAACCTTTAAAAGACTATATGTTTTACTTATCATACCGATTCTTAAATAAAAATGGTTATAAATACCCTTTTTTAATAATGTTAAAGGAACTTTTTAATTAGGCCTTATAAAGTTATGAAACAAATTACAGGTGTACAAGATGCGTTATCTATTTTAAGTCTGAACCATCTCCATTTTTACTATAAAATACTTAAAAACTTGGTCGTGATTGCAATTTAAATCATCATCATTTCTTCTATCATAATGAAAAGCTTTCTGAAGACGACACAAGAGAGATAAACTACTTTGTCTCTTTGTTAAATGAGTTGAAACCCGCTTTTTGAATGCGCGAGCCATCTTTGTGTTTATTCATATTCTTATTGTGTATTTTCTTATAATGGTTTTCGCTTAACATATTCACCACCACGTATGGCCAAGGGCAGATGTGAATTCGTTTGACATTCTTGGAAAGTGGGTAATATATTTTGTCGGAGCACGACATCTAGTTTTTAGTTGAACAACTTTTACAGGACACGTGTCCCCTAACATAAAACCGTGATAAATGAAAGAGAATTTGTCACTGTGTCTGTGCTGTAGCATTAGAAATACAGTTTAATTCGTGTTTTCCTGGATATAGTGTGTCAGATGTATTGTGTTGTATAAGAAACAGATAACGGAATGAAGTTAATCTGTTGTTTTGGACTTTAAAAAAGGATTTATTTGTTTTCAAGAAAAGAAATATGATTCATAAAAATATGTGAGGGATAAACAAATATTTATAAAACATTTTTATTTCTTTTTGGTATATTTTAAAGATAAATTATATGCGCTGAATACTTTCCTACATATAATTACAAACTCAAATATTTTATGACGGAAAAATATTAATTTATTAACATTTTAACTTCTTTGAATTGCTACGGCCAGATGGCCAATTGGCTAGCTCTCTGGTATTTGGTGCCACAAGCTTTAGGTTTGAATTCTGGCTGTGGCAGGGATGTTTGTTAGTGGTTTGGAATCAACGTCAAACTGCACGACCCCTGCCTAATTAGCCCAAAGTGTGCACAAAATTACCATAGAGCGACAAACCAAACCAAATCTTTGATGTACTAATGAATCATGAATTTTAACTTACTCTTTTATCAAATCATTATTAACCTATCAATTTTCTTAAGTTTTATAAACCTGGTAGGGGAAATTAAGTTGCATTTATTTTAAAAGTAGACTTAGAACCGGTAAACTTTAATGGAGGGAATTTAAAATTATTTTGCAATAAAATTGAATTAAAACACAGCAACAAAATAAGACTAAGTTTTTTTTATTTTCTTCTTTGATTGTTAGTTACTATTGATAATTTGACTCATAGATTAATGGAATGCTAATTTTTTGATAGATATGAGTGTTAAATGAAACGAATGAAATACATTCAAGCTTAAATAGCTATTTTGAATATTTTTAGATTAAATTGTAAATGATGACAAATTAAATAACTTTTGTTTTGGAAAGTAGTTGAAATCTTCAAAGTTGTTGTTGTTGAAATCTCCAAATTCCTTTTGTTTAAATCGCTAACGAAATTCGAAAACTCCATTAATCGCTAACAAACAGTATTTAATGAATTTTTTTTTTATAATTTTATACAATGCATAAAATTTATATTTTTATACAATTCATAAAAAAATTCATTTTTGTAATGCATTGACTGTTATTTTAATATGCATATAATAGAAAACGTTGTATATTTTGGGCTTTATAATTTCGTTAATATGAAAAATACTATGTTGTGCAAATTTTATCACTTCTTTTTTTATTAAAATAAAAAGATATATATTTTCTCGCAATATTACTAACATCATAAAGAAACACAGTTAAAATAAAACAAGCTATACAAATAATGAAATTTGTAATTGGGCAAACATTTCTTAAATATTTTTCTATTGAATGCATTGTACTGATAGTTGTTTCATTTTCCAGGTCGTGTGTAGAGGTGTCCTTGTAGCCCTGTGTTGTCCTTGCCGCCAGAACGGATTTCTCTGCGTGTGAGGGGTGCTTCGTCCCTTTCCTTCCTTCTCGTCTCAGATCTCTGGTCCAATGCCTCTCCTCCCCCCTGTCTGTGTCCTGACCATCGCACTGGCATTGCTATGGGCTCAAAGCGGACTTTCCACACCACTCAACAATAACCAAGTAAGTACCAACCATCCATTCTTAGCAGAAACGAGTTGGAAATCAAGACACTATGATGATTTTTGTCACACTCGCTCTATAAAAAAATAAATTAAAAAAAAAAATATATATAAAATAAAATAAAATAAACGAAATAAAGATGCCGTATAAAATTAAAAAAAAAAAATCTAGCCTTACTATCATACTGATTACAATGATATCACAAATGTAATTTTATCCTTTTATGAATAGATGTCCATTACAAATTGCTTTAAATTGTTAATAAGAATAAGATTTCCTCACAAAAAATAATAGTGATACAAAAGTTACAGTAATACCCAATTTTTACAGTGATATAAAAATTACAGCTTGTCTTACTTTTATTCAGTTTGGTAAAAAAAAAAAAAGGGCGTTCCATTTTGCAGTATGTAGAGAAATGTATCAAAAATGTATAATTAAGAATAAATAGAATATTTCAAAGGCATTTCTTTAAAAAGAAACTGATAGAAAACCAAATTTTGAAATTTTAGCACAAGCTTTTATAAGAGTTTGTAAATGTCATTTACAAAATCATAAATTTTAAGATTAATTTATTAATGTTGAATCGCATAACCGCATTCGTTATTAATATTGAATCGCATAATCGTATTCGTTATTAATATTGAATCGTTATCTTATAAAATCTTAATCATTCACATCTAAATTGTTTTTTATAAATGTCATTTTCAATAAAAAATTTTTAAGAAATATATTAAAGTTATTAACAAAATAGAAAATGTACTTTTTTATGTCTAAAATTATACTACTGAAATTTTATTTCATAAAATTTACCCGAGTATTTAAAATGATAATTAAATATTAAATTCACTGAAGTTTAAACATCTTGTGATGCAATATCGCTTTAAGATTCATATAATACCTCTGACAAAACTATTATTTAAAATTAAATAAATTAATAAAGAATAATAACTGAAAAATTAATGAATTTAATGTTATGTTTTAGCATAGAAAATATTCCTTCACACAAAGATAACTCTTATTTTATAAAATAGTAAAACACGTGAAATTAATGCTTTTGCCCATTCACAATGATGATGAAAAAATATATATTTGACAAAATATAAAACTAATAAAGATTTTAAATAACCCCCTGCAAAATAATGAAATAAAATAAATTTCTTTTTAATTCAAACATTCGAAAGTCATGTCTCACTGTATAAAAGTAAATAAAAAAGCACCTGAAGTTTACTACAACGTAAAAAAGAGGTCATAAAATACGTTCGATCGCTATCATTACATTTAACCGAACGAATTTTCCGCACCACTTAAGCAAGCGATAAATCATTGGTATGGAACATCAACTACTCATATATCTTATCAAATTCCTTTTCGAAAAAATTGCCTGAAGCAATAGCACCTGTCCATCTTTCTGACCTTTTTACTTCCTGTGTTCGTCTGTCACACATCAGCTCTTCAAGGAAGAAAACCGAATAGCTTTTTTTTTATTTCAAAATTACAAAATAAGCATTCTTTCATAATTTTTATTCAATTTGAAACAATATTTCTATTTCTAGAAATTCCATGTATAATTCTTACCATTTTTTAAAAAATTTATTTCATCTACTTCTAATTGTATACTATTATAATAACACATCATTTTATTCCATACCAAATATTGTTTAGACGGAAAAGTTATTACTAACCATAACATTATCAGTTTTGTTTTAAGGATTCTGTGCTATTTAAATTTAATTTTAAATTACTTCCTTCTTTTAATGCAAGTTCCTTTACTTTATCTTATGTTAGTTTATCACACATCAGTTTGTCAGGGAAGAAAAGCGAATAGCTTTTTTTTATTTCAAAATTACAAAATAAGCATTCTTTCATAATTTTTATTCAATTTGAAACAATATTTCTATTTCTAGAAATTCTATGTATAATTCTTACCATTTTTTAAAAAATTTATTTCATCTACTTCTAATTGTATGCTATTATAATAACACATCATTTTATTCCATACCTAATATTGCTTAGACGGAAAAGTTATTACTAACCATAACATTATCAGTTTTGTTTTAAGGATTCTGTGCTATTTAAATTTAATTTTAAATTACTTCCTTCCTACCTTCCTCCTTTTAATGCAAGTTCCTTTACTTTATCATATGTTAGTTTATCACACATCAGTTCTCAGGAAGAAAAACCGAATAGCTTTTTTTTATTTCAAAATTACAAAAAACATTCTTTCATAATTTTTATTCAATTTGAAACAATATTTCTAGTTCTAGAAATTCCATCTTTAATTCTTACCATTATTATTTTTTTCATATACTTCTGATTGTATACCATTATAATAATACACTATTTTATTCCATACCAAATATTGTTTGAACGGAAAATTTATACGAATCATATCATTATCAGTGTTGTTTTAAGGTTTCTGTGTTATTTAAAAACCGAATATTTTTTATTTTTTTTTTATTTTTTTATTTCAAAACTTCAAAATAACTTTCAAAACTTTTATTCAATTTAAAACAATTTTTCTATTTCTAGAAATTCCATGTATAATTCTTACCATTTTTTTAAAAATTTATATCTTCTACTTCTGATTGTATACTATTATAATAACACATTATTTTATTCCATACCAAATATTGCTTAGACGGAAAAGTTATTACTAACCATAACATTATCAGTTTTGTTTTAAGGATTCTGTGCTATTTAAATTTAATTTTAAATTACTTCCTTCCTCCTTTTAATGCAAGTTCCTTTACTTTATCATATGCCAGTTTATCACACATCAGTTTGTCAGGGAAGAAAACCGAATAGCTTTTTTTTTATTTCAAAATTACAAAATAAACTTTCTTTCATAATTTTTATTCAATTTGAAACAATATTTCTATTTCTAGAAATTCCATCTTTAATTCTTACCATTATTATTTTTTTCATATACTTCTGATTGTATACCATTATAATAATACACTATTTTATTCCGTACCAAATATTGTTTGAACGGAAAATTTGTATGAATCATATGATTATCAGTGTTGTTTTAAGGATTCTGTGCTATTTAAATTTAATTTTAAATTCCTTCCTTCTTTTATTACAAGTCCCTTTTCTTTATCATATATTAGTTTATCAGACATCAGTTCGTCAGCGAAGAAAATCGAATAGTTTTTTTTTTATTTCAAAATTACAAAATAAACATAATTTTTGTTCAATTTAAAACAATATTTCAATTCTATGAAAATTCTTACCATTTTTTTCCTTTTCTGAATTGGTTTCATCCACTTCTGATTGTATATCATTATAATAATATAGCCTTTTATTCCATACCAAATGTTGTTTGGACGTTTTAAGGATTCTGCGTTATTTAAAAACAGAATAGTTTTTTTATTTCAAAATTACAAAATAGTTTTCAATATTTTTATTCAATTTAAAACAATATTTCTATTTCTAGAAATCGCATGTATAATGCTTCACATTTTTGTTCTTTCTGAAACTTACTTCATCTACTTCTGATTGTATACCATTATAATAACACACCATTTTATTCCATACCAAACATTGTTTTGAAGGAAAAAAATACTATAAACCATATCATTCACAGTGTTGTTTTAAGGATTCTGTGTTATTTCAATTTAATTTTAACTTACTTCCTTCTTTTAATACAAATTCCTTTACTTAGTTTATAAGACATCAGTATAGATAACCGAATAGCTTTTTTTTATTTCAAAATTACAAAATAAACATTGGTTAAAAATTTTATTCAATTTAAAACAATATTTCTATTTCTAGAAATTCCATGTATAATTCTTACCATTTTTTTTACTAATTACTTAGTTTATAAGACATCAGTATAGAAAACCGAATAGTTTTTTCTTATTTCAAAATCACAAAATAAACATTCGTTCAAAATTTTATTCGATTTAAAACAATATTTCTATTTCTAGAAATTCCATGTATAATTTTTACCATTTTTTTACTAATTACTTAGTTTATAAGACATCAGTATAGAAAACCGAATAGTTTTTTTATTTCAAAATTACAAAATAAACATTCGTTCAAAATTTTATTCAATTTAAAACAATATTTCTATTTCTAGAAATTCCATGTATAATTCTTACCATTTTTAAAAATTTATTTCATCTACTTCTGATTGTATACTATTATAATAACACATCATTTTATTCCATACCAAATATTGCTTAGACGGAAAAGTTATTACTAACCATAACATTATCAGTTTTGTTTTAAGGATTCTGTGCTATTTAAATTTAATTTTAAATTACTTCCTTCCTACCTTCCTTTTTAATGCAAGTTCCTTTACTTTATCATATGTTAGTTTATCACACATCAGTTTGTCAGGGAAGAAAATCAAATATTTTTTTTTGTGTGTTGTTGCTTCAAAATTACAAAATAAACATTCTTTCTTAATTTTTATTCAATTCAAAGCATCTTTCTATTTCTAGAAATTCCATGTATAATTCTTAGCATTTTTTTTTTTTTTTTTTTGAAATTTATTTAATCTACTTCTGATTGTATAACATTATAATAATAGATCATTTTATTCCATACCAAATAGTGTTTTGACGGAAAAATTATTACGAAACACATTATTATCAGTATTAAAACAATACTATCATAATACTATCAGTATTAAAACAATACTGATAATAATGTGTTTCGTAATAATAAAAAAAAAAAAAAACAAATTGGTTTTTAAATCACAGAGAATCCTTAAAAAAAGGATTCTGTGTTACTTAAAAACCGATTTGTTTTTTTTATTTCAAAATTACAAAATAACTTAAAATTTTTTTTTATCCAATTTAAAATAATCTTTCTATTTCTAGAAATTTTATATATAATTTTCGCCATTTTTTTTCTTTTCTGATATTTTTTTCGTCTTCTGATTGTATACCATTATAAAAACACACCATTTTATTCCATAGCAAACATTGTTTGGACGGAAAAATTATTACGAACCACATCATTATCAATGTTGTTTTACAGTTTCTGAGTCATTTAAATTTAATTTTAAATTACTTCCTTCCTTCCTTCTTTTTTTATTACTAATTCCTTTACTTTATCGTTCCTTTACTTTATCAGACATCAATCAGTTCGTCAGGAAGGAAAACCGAATAGTTTTTTAATTTCAAATATACGAAATAAACATTCTTTCATAATTTTTATTCAACTTAAAGCAACATTTCTACTTCCAGTAATTCCATGTATAATTCTTACCATTTTTTTTAAAATTTATTTCATCTACTTCTGATTGTATACCATTATAATAATACATCATTTTATTCCATACCAAATATTGCTTGGACGGAAGAAAGTATTATGAACCAAATCATTATCAGTGTTGCTTTAAGGGTTTTGTGTTATTTAAATTTAATTTTAAATTACTTCCTTCCTTCTTTTAAAACAAACTCTTTTATTTTATGTTAATTTATCCTGTAAAGATAGTAAATATACTTTTTCCGACTGTTTATCAAGCAGATTGCGTTTTATTTTAAATAAATTATAAAAAATATGTAAAAATAAAAAAAAGGCGCATTTATTATGTCTAAATATATGTTGTTAATTTATTCCTTGCATAAAATTTACCCAAATGTTTTAAATTGAAATTTAAGGAAGTTAAGATTTCCTCTGAAATAATATTCCTTTAAGATTTATTTTAAATGTTACGAATTAATTAAAAAGATTGGATTAATTTTATTTCAAACATGTTAAAAGTAATAACCTTATATCATTATATTTGTAGCAGCCTTATATCATTATATTTGAAGTAACCTTATATCATTATATTTAAAGTAGCCTTGCATCATTATATTTAAAGTAGCCTTGCATCGTTATATTTAAAGTAGCCTTGCATCGTAATATTTAAAGTAGCCTTACATCGTTATATTTAAAGTAGCCCTATGTCGTTAAAGTAGCCTTACATTGTTATATTTAAAGTAGCCTTACATCGTTAAAGTAGCCTTACATCGTTATATTTAAAGTAGCCTTACATCGTTAAAGTAGCCTTACATCGTTATAGCCTTACATCGTTAAAGTAGCCTTACATTTAAAGTAGCCTTACATTGTTATATTTAAAGTAGCCTTACATCGTTATATTTAAAGTAGCCTTACATCGTTAAAGTAGCCTTACATCGTTATATTTAAAGTAGTCTTACATCGTCATATTTAAAGTAGCCTTACATCGTTATATTTAAAGTAGCCTTGCATCGTTATATTTGAAGTAGCAGCCTTATATCGTTATATTAACATTTCTTTTAAACTTCTGTAAATTTCCTATCCATATTAATAATTTTTTTAATATTTCTTTTAATTGTCATAATCTATAGGAGAAAATTTTGAATGATTGATTTTTTTTTTAGTTTTACTTTTTTAAGTAGTCTTTAATATTGCCAAAAGGCTTATTAAAATAACTTTTAATAAGCCTCACCTCATTTGAAATTCATTTCAAATAGAAGACAAGTCACCATCATGATAGATTGATGCAGTCGATCTTCTTAACCCCTCTACTTCCCTTGTTACTTCCGCCTAGCACCAGTTTTGCAATTTGCTAATTCATACCATTTCCTACTGTCACATCAGCAGGCCATCATCCAAATCTTATTTTTTGCTCTGCTACAGGAAATAAAGCAGTGTTCTGAGAAGATGTTTCTGAAAATTTATCACGAATTGATGCGTTCTGTTTTCTTTTCTCATACGTTTATTGAATAAATCATTGAAAAGTTTTGACAAGGAACTGCATGCACTTTATGGTGTCGATGTCAGTTCGACCTCCTAACATCGATTCTAGCCCAGTTTTTTTGGTAATTTTATTCGATGTCAAATTCTTTAGATTGGTTTACGATTTCTCGTCACCCCTCTACCCCTTGGGATATTTATCAAGTTATTTTAAAAAGAAAATATGTATATCAATTTCAGATATCAGTGAACACTGGTTAATTTTATTAATAATAAATTGTTAAATTAGATGAATAGAATTGTAATTAACTTCCGTATACTTGGATATCATATTCGGTAACAGAATATAAGGATATATCGATTTCATAAACATGCATATTAGTTTTATTACTATAATATTGACTAAATAACCCAATTTCTGCCCTTTGAGGTGAAATATTTAAATTCTGATTAGCTTAAATTTCAGTTTTTATAATTAATAATTATTTGAATTATATTTTATTGTCGTAGCATTTTTTTTCTCACGAGAAGAGTTTTGACATTTCATTCCAAGAAAAGAGGAATGCATGTTATTTGAAAAATATATAATAAACCCATTACTCAAATTTGACAGCAGACGATCTTCATCGTGGGTAGTTATATTACATGCAATTAGTGTTTGTACTAAGGAGAAAAACTCAAATATGACAGCAGATATACGGTATCAAGTATAATGAAACTCAGGAAATTAGTGAATGTCTGTGAGAACTTTACAGATCGAAAAGCTCCAGATTTAATATGAACTATACAATGAGTTGTTCCATCATGATTGGTGATAGACCCCAAGCTGAGAAATGCCTATTGCTATTATGGGTATTCAAGTATGCAATGCAAAACTTTTAAAATATATTTGAAAGAACTTTTATTTTCAATTCACAAGTCTGAATTAATGACAGAAAAGGCATCGAATCATTATTATTTCAGACATAAATATAAAAATCACAATATATTCTAATTTTCATTATTTTTCTGAAACTTTCTTAAATGCATTCATTTGTCTTGCGTTCATTTTCTATTTAAAAAAAAAAAAATTAATCATATTTTATAATAATTTTCCAAAATTTTTACAAACCAAAGATTCTACACCACCATTTTAATTGATTTACGGTTAGAAAAACAATCTTCTTGTGTTCAACTTTTGCGGAAGTCTTTTCAAAATGTTGTGATATATCTAACAAAGTTGACCAATGCCATCAATAAGGGAAAAGGATCGAATCATTATTACTTTGTAAAAATCACGAGATATTCTGATTTTTATTTTGTTTAAAATTTCTCAGTTAAAATGCATTTATTTGTCTTTAAAACGATGAATCATATTTCTCAAACTGGAAAAGAACACCATTAATTTTTTTTTTTAAATCTTCATTCATCAATATCCTTTATAATAATTTTCCATAAATTTCTAGATACGTATATTCACCAAAGATTCTACCCCATAACAAAACATTTTAATTGATTTATGGTTAGAAAAAAATCTTCTTAATAAGGTATCTTGATTCAACTTTGCGGAAGTCTTTTCAAAATGTTGTGATATATCTAACAAAGTTGACCAATGCCATCAATAAGGTAAAAGCATCGAATCATTATTACTTCAAACATAAATATAAAAAGTCAATATATTCTTAATTTTTATTATTTTTCTTAAAATTCCTCAAAGTTTAAATGCATTTATTTGTCTTTTAAAACGATGAATCATATTTCTTAAACTACAAAAGAACACCATTATATTTTTTTTCTAAAAAAATCTTCATTCATCAATATCCTTTATAATAATTTTCCATAAATTTTTAGGTATGTATATCCAACAAAGATTCTACACCATAACAAAACATTTTAATTGATTTACGGTTAGAAAAAAATCTTCTTGTGTTCAACTTTTGCGGAAGTCTTTTCAAAATGCTGTGATATATCTAACAAAGTTGACCAATGCCATCAATAAGGTAAAAAAAATAAGTAGTAAGTGAAAAGAAAAACGCATTGATATTTCTTAGGGAATGGATGGAAGATCCCAACGTGATACAATCTCAAAGAAAAGAATTAATTGCCAGAGTTAAGTGCACCAGATGAATGAACACGCTTTGCGCATAATTGACCGTGCATTAAGAGGATAACTTGCGTTTTTAAGTTGAATATTGAAATCTCGACGTGAAAGTAGTACGGAATACTACATCACCTTCTGTTTCAACTCTTTTTTGAAGTGGGAAAAATAAAACTGATCGTTTCACTTAAATGTACAATACGATTTTTATTTTAGAAAGTTAAATTTTTTTGTAATTTGCTACAGTTTTTGCTAACTGTCAAACAATTGTTATATTTTATTGAAAGGTACAAATAAAAAAACAATTGATTTATAGAATGATTTGAAATTATATAATTGTCAAAAAAAAATTAATTATTGGAAAGTTTTATTTATAGAAAATTAGGAAAAAAATTTGTTCTATTAAAAAATTAAAAAAAGGAAAACGATTATAATTGTCAAAAAAAAAATTAATTATTGCAAAAGGAAAATTAGGAAAAATTAATTATTGCAAATGTAATTTCAATTCGTTCTCGACGTTAAATTATTCATCCTTTGTCCATAACAGCTACGGCCGTGCATTAAGATGATAACTTCAAATGCTTGCATTTTTAAGTTGGATATTAAAATTTCCACGTGAAAGTAGTACGGAATACATCACCTTCTGTTTCAACTCTTTTTTGGGAAAAATAAAACTGATCGTTTCAGTTAAATGTACAAATTTTTATTTTAGAAAGTACAAATTTTTTATAATTTGCTACAATAAGTTCTTTCTACTGTCAAACAATTGATATGTTTTATTGAAAGGTACGAATAAAAATGAGCATTAAAATTTTAAACAATTGGGTTTTATTTATAGAATGATTTGTTCTATTAAATTAAATAGGGTATAAATGTTAAAGAGTAGAAATGAATTATTGCAAATGTAATTCCAAATTCGTTAAATTATTCATCCTTTGTCCATAACAGCTACGGCCGTGCATTAAGATGATAACTTGAAATGCTTGCAATTTTTAAGTTGAATATTGAAACTTCGACATGAAAGTAGTACGGAATACATCACCTTCTGTTTTAACTCTTTTTTGAAGTTTAATTTTTTGAGGAAAAATAAAACTGATCGTTTCAGTTAAATGTACAAATTTTTATTTTAGGAAGTTGAAATTTTTTTATAATTTTCTACAATTTTTTTTTACTGTCAAACAATTGATATGTTTTATTGAAAGGTACAAATAAAAATCAGCATTAAAATTTTAAACAATTGGGTTTATTCATAGAATGATTTTTTCTATTAAATTAAATAGGGTATAAATGTTAAAGAGTAGAAATGAATTATTGCAAATGTAATTCCAACTCGTTCAAATTCGTTAAATTATTCATCCTTTGTCCATAACAGCTACGGCCGTGCATTAAGATGATAACTTCAAATGCTTGCATTTTTAAGTTGGATATTGAAATTTCGACGTGAAAGTAGTACGGAATACATCACCTTCTGTTTTAACTCTTTTTTGAAGTTTAATTTTTTGAGGAAAAATAAAACTGATCGTTTCTGTTAAATGTACAATATTTTTAGTTTAGAAAGTTAAAATTTTTTATAATTTGTTACAGTTTTTTTTTACTGTCAAACAATTGATATATTTTATTGACATAGTATTAAGGAACAAATAAAAATTAGCATTAAATAATAAAATTAAACATTAAATTAAATAATAAAATATTAAACAATTGGGTTTATTCATAGAATGATTTGTTCTATTAAATGAAAAAGAATATAATTGTTAAAAAGAGAAAATGAATTATTTCAAATGTAATTTCAACTCGTTCAAATTCGTTAAATTATGTAATTATTACGTAAATTACGTAATTCATTAATTACCTTTTGTCCATAACATATACAAAGTTATCATAGACAAAATATAAACTTTTTAATTGTTACACAGGCTTCAATTAAAACTAAATAGTTTACTTAAATACTTAATTTACTTTTGAATCCTTGTGGCAGAATGGATGTTTGTTAGTGGTTCTGATCCAAGTTAAATTGTAGGTCCCGGTCTAATAAGCTTAAAGTGTACATTAAATGAATATAGAGCTTCAAAACAAACCAAATCTTTAATTGTTAATTTTGAAATGTACTTTAAATTAATAATCTTTTAAAAATAAGTAAATATTTTTTATGGTAACGATGATATGTTTGTTTATTTATTAATTGTTAAAGGTGTCAAAAATTTCCTTACGGTAAATTTTTTCTAATATACACTGAAGTGACAAAAGTCATGGGATAGCAATATGCAAATTTTCAGATGGCAGTAGCATCGCGTAGAACAGGTATAAATGCGCAGAGCTTTCATTTCTGTTCAAGTTATTCATGTGAAGAGGTTTTGACGTGATGATGACCGCACGACGGGAATTAACTGACTTTGAACGCGGAATGTTAGTTGGAGCTAGACGCATGGGTCATGCCATTTCGGAAATCGTTAGGGAATTCAACATTCCCAGATCCACTATGTCAAGAGTGTGCCGAGAGTATGAAATTTCAGACATAACATCCCACCATGGACAGCGCAGTGGTCAACCGCCTACACTTAACGACTAAGACCAGCGACGTCTGCAAAGAGTCGTAAATTCTAACAGACAAGCAACACTGCGTCAAATAACCGCAGAAATCAATGTGGGACGTACAAGGGACTTGTCTGTTAGAACTGTGCAGATAAATTTGGCTTTCTTGGGCTATTCCAGCAGAAGACCGACTCGAGTGCCTTTTCTGACAGAACGACATCGCTTGCAGCGACTCTCGTGGGCACGTGAGCATATCGGTTGGTCCCTAGATGAATGGAAAACCGTGGCCTGGTCCGATGAGTCACGATTTCAGTTGGTAAGAGCTTATGGTAGAGTTCGAGTGTGGCGCAGACCCCACGAAGCCATGCACCCAAACTGTCAGCAAGGCACTGTTCAAGCTGGTGGTGGCTCCGTAATGGTGTGGGCTGTTTTTTCATGGCATGGACTTGGTCCTCTGGTGCGACTGGACCGAACATTGACTGGAAATGCTTATGTTCAGCTACTTGGAGATCACTTGCAGCCATTCATGGACTTCATGTACCCAAACAACGATGGGATTTTTATGGATGACAATGCGCCATGTCACCTGGCCACAACTGTTCGCGATTGGTTTGAAGAACATTCTGGACAATTCCAACGAATGATCTGGCCACCTAGATCGCCCGACATGAATCCCATCGAGCATTTATGGGACATCATCGAGAGGTCTGTTCGTGCCCAAAATCCTGCACCATCAACGCTTTCACAATTATGGACGTCTATCGAGACAGCATGGCTCAATATTCCTGCAGAAGACTTCCAACGACTTGTTGAGTCCATGCCACGTCGAGTTGCTGCACTTCGCCGGGCAAAAGGAGGGCCGACACGATATTAAGAGGTATCCCATGACTTTTGTCACCTCAGTGTACATTACAAGGTTTCGTCTTGAAAATACTGTTCAAGTAAATTCTTGATAATTCCTTACTTCAATATCAACTTATCAAAAACTAAATAATTATTAGCGGTGAAATTCTTTATTACTGATTTCTTTTAATATATTTATTACATTAATAATTTAACAATTTAAATTTTAGATTCTTCAAAAATATTTGTTTTCGCTATTTAACAATATAAGCAAATAGCTAATGCATTGTACAGCTAAAATTTGAAAACAAGGTAAAATAATAATCTTACTAAGAAAATCTTATCTTAATCTTATAAATGAAAATATTAACTTATTTTATTTAAAACCATGGATACATTCATAATACATTATAAGGTTTCGACAAAAAAAATATGTTCAATTAAACTGATAACCTATTATCAACATTGCTTATCAAAAAATTAAATAATTATTAGTGATGAATTATTTATTATTAATTTTCTTTTAATTCTGCCTGCATATTTATCATTACAATTTAAATTTTAGATTGTTCATTAATATTTGTTTTCGCTATTTAACAATATAAACCAATAGCTAATGCATTGCACATCTAAAAGTTGAAGATGGGGAAAAATTTAATCTTACTAAGGAAAATGATCACTGAAAATATTAACTTTTTTATTTAACTTCTCTACAATATTTGTTAATGGCTACAAAAAACAGCATTTGTTAATGGCTAAAAATGAACAGAAAAAAATCCATAATTATATTTCATTTCCTACCGAGAATTGAATACACCTACAGTGGTGGTAAAAAAGGCTATATTAGTACATCATGGGCTTTATTCACATAGTCCATGAACAAATAAGGAACATTAATAGTTCGCTATTTTCTCATTTGTCCTATTTCAACTTTGTTTGGATGCACTCGACTATAAAGTAGAAAAATACGGCACAGAGCCTAAACCTTGACATCGCCTTCTATTGTATTATACATAGAAAAGATGGTCCTTCCAAGTAGGTGAAGTAGTTTTTGGGATGGCTTTGTATCAAGTTCTCTTTGCTGCAAGGACAAGTATTCAGCAACTCTTGGTTTTTACCGCAGTTGATGAGGATTACTTACTAAATTAATGATGTGGAAGAACAGTGGAGATGCACCAAAAAGATGTTTCAAAAAGTATCCCAGTCTAACAATAAGGTATTTTTCCTTTTAACGATAAACCCAAACACATTGAGATATTGTTATTATCCACCAAAAGTATGCGTCAAAATCTCAAGGTTTCTTTTTTCCTATTATTGTATATGCTTACTGTTGAATTGATAGCAGGATAAAATTGATTATTTTCTCTTTCTATTGTAATGCACTTGAGAATAGTGGATTATAGCTGTCTGCGTAAAAATTAAATTCAACGAATTGAAAATGAATAAAAAAGAATTGCTTCTTTAAAGCATTATTGACGACAACAATTCATACAAATCATTTTGCCAGATAATCAAACTATAAGTGAATTTTATTCAATCTTTAAGAATAAATAATAAAAATTTGTTATTTTTAAGTACATATTTACAATTAATCGATTATTGTAAGCGATGCATATTTAATAAACAAAAAACGGGAAAGGAAGAATTTCAGAACTCTTGCATTCTACTTTTACGTTAGGAGATGATTTAATAAACTATAATATTTTTAATCATTTAAAATACTTTTGCAATAAATCATCAATATCATTTTAGCAATGTCTTTTTATTTATAAAATTACTTTTAAAAAATTGCAGTTTTACATTAAATATACTGAGTGGTAAATGTTATAATTGCTCCAACAACAATTGCTTTACCAAAAGTAGGGCAGAATATTGTCATTTAAACTTTTTTTTTCTTCTAATGCAGCTGGCAAATAGACCGTGATCTTTCGCTATAAGGGCTGCACCGATGTTACTCACTTTGCATTACTCAGGGGGCGCGTGTAACTTGATGGTAAGCCACGGACGCGGAGTAACAATGTCCCCACAGCGCTCTACGATCCTATTAGGACCGGAACCTACAGCTTAAAGTGGATTCCGAACCACTACAACACCCATGGGCAAAGTCGGGATTTGAGAACCCGATACCTGTGGTACCGAACGCCAGAGCGCTAGCCATTCGGCCATCAGGCCCCTGTCATTTAAACTTTAATCTAACTTATTTTATTAGTCAAAATACAGAGCGATGTTTGAAGAAAATAAGCAGTAAAAAGTATCAAATTTATCGGAAATTTATAGCTTTGGTACTTTTCTAAGTAGTGATTCATCAGAAAAAATAGGTTTTTATTCAATAATTTTTATATAATAAAAAGATGTTCCACAAGTATGTTATTTTGAGGTTTGAGATTAATAATAGTACATAAATGAACATTAAAAATGGGAAGTAAAAATTTTTTTATTCTTCTCAAGAAAAAAAAAACTTGACATGTATTTAATTATCCTCATTGCAGTTATTTACCTAGTAAAAATGTCGATATAAAATTTTTTATAAATTTATCTTGAAGCTACACATTGATTTTTCACGAAATATGACGTGTTGTTCTCCGCAAAAATAATAAGCAAAGTGTATCTAATAATTTGGTACTTATTCAGCGTAATATACTCGCTTTCTCATAATAAATTATACTTAAACTTTTCAATGAAAGGAGTTTATATATTAGATATAATTACATTGATTTATTGCACGCTTAAAAATAATCGTGGAAAAAAACTTCCGCTAAGAAAGTTCGATTTCCTGTTTAATATTACAACATTCGAAAAAAAAACAAAGAATGGTTAAATTTAATCACAGTTACAACATTTTATTTAAATAAATAAAAGAATTGAATGAGGAAATCCTAATCAATTTGTGTCATTCTTCAATATATCTCCTGTAGAAAACAGATAGTTGTTTGCAATAATTGCAGTTTTCCGTTTTAAATCAAACTTTTCCTTTAATTTGTTGGAAATAAGCATAAATATACAATTTTAGTAAAACTTCTTTTATGGTAGTAATAAATATAGTTTTTCAATTTTTGGAGTAGAATTTCCAAGTGTTAGTCGTAGCAAGGAAAAATTCAGAGAAATAAAAGCAAACTTATTAGAAATCAGTATATATAATAGAAAATATTATTAGACTTTCAATATTTTTTTTTTAAATAAGGAACTTTTCTTTTAAATATGTCAAATCTAGTAACATATGCAGGAAAATCTTCTGTCTTCCTGTAGAACTTTTAAGGATAACTTACGTGTGCTTACTGTAGAAAGTCGTAAAACTAATACTAAGCAGCTTGGTGGTCGATGCGAGATGCTTACATACGTGGTATACACACACTATCACAATTCCCATCGATTTTACTCTTTTCTGAATGTAGTCACTGTTTATTTTATTCATGTCACACTAAATGTACCCACTGTTTATTTTTATTCATGTCACACTAAATGTACCCACTGTTTATTTTTATTCATGTTACACTGAATAGACAATGAATGTAGTCACTGTTTATTTTTATTCATGTCCCCCTGAATGTAGTGATTGTTTATTTTTATTCATGTCACACTGAATGTAGTCACCTCATCAGCAGATTTACCCTAGTTTCTTATTGTACTCTAGCTGAGCATGTTTCCTTAGTGTTACAAGTCAAACAGCTTTCAACTGTAAACAGAATTTATACATTTTGAATTTGTATGAAATCGATAAAGAAAATTTACTTTTAGCTATATTTTTTTATATATAACAAAAATTATTTACTATCTTTAACCTCAATTATTTAACGGAATATATTGACTGGATTTAGGTCACTTTGATTATAAACTCGATGGAAACTTTTTGACTCCCGGGAGAACTTTTAAGGGTAACTGTCACGTATGTATGTGCTGTACTGTAGAAAGTCGTAAAACTTCTACTAAGCAACCTGATGGTCGATGCGATATGCCTACATATATGGTATACATACACCATTACAATACCCATCGAATTTACTCTTTTCTGAATGTAGTCATTGTAATTGTATGTAGTTAATTCACTGAATGTAGTGACTGCCTATGAATGTAGTCACTTCACTGAAAGTAGTCACTGTTTATTTCTATTCAAGTCACACTGAATGTAGTTCTTGTTTATTTCTATTAAGGTCACATTGAATGTAGTCACTGTTTATTTCTATTAAGGTCACATTGAATGTAGGCACTGTTTATTTCTATTAAGGTCACAATGAATGTAGTCACTGCTTATTCTATTCCTGTCACACTGAATGAAGTCACTGTTTATTTCTATTCATGCCACTCTGAATGTAGTCATTGTTTATTTCTATTCTTGTAACGCTGAATGTAGTCACTATTTCTATTCATGCCACACTGAATGTGGTCACTTATGAAAATGTAGTTATCTCAACGGCAGATTTGAATTAGTTTCTTATTGCACGTCAACTGAACATGGCGCCATATTGCTATGAGTCAAACAGCTTTCAACCGTAAACAGAAATTTATACATTTTGAATTTATATGAAATCTATCATGAAAACTTACTTTATAATAAAATTAATTACTTTATAGTTACTTTATTATTACTTTATAATAAATATTATATATTTTTAATATATAATAAAAATTATTTATTATCTTTAACCTCAATTATTGAACTAAATATATCGTTAGATTTAGGTTACTTTGATTATAAACTTGATGGTGAAGATAAATTTATCAGATTTTCAGAGACAATTAATTGGTAAATAGCCAGAAAAAGTCCTCCACTTCGTATTATGGAAAAACGGCAAAAGTTGTTAGCTAACATTGCCAAAAAAGAAACACTCCACCTATTATTGCGAAGTTTCAGAGAGTTGTGCTAATCTTATGCCATGAGAAAATTGTCAACCGTAACGGGCCGCACAAAAGCCTTCTTTTACTGTCAAAAATGTGTCACACAGCGTCATCTTTCTAACGATGTTTAAAAAAGACTTTTTTTTATAAATGGAATGATGACTCGAGTGATTCAGTTGTAAGAAAACATGATTCATTAGAAATATTTCTATAGTTTTCTTATTTTCTAATTTAAAACAAAAAAAGAATGTGTGGTTTCGTAGAATAAGTAATATTTAAAAAATGTAGCATTTAAGTTGTATATAAATATTAATGGCAGATGGCAGCATAACCCATATTAGTTTAGTATTGATGTTTAATTATTTGCTTTATATTATTACTCTCATTTATTGCTTTACATAATCATAAATAAATTAAAAGCAAATAAATATATTTAATTATAATAATTAATATAATTTAATTAATATTATAATTATATTGCCTTGAATAATCATAAATATTTTTAAACTTTCAGTTTGAAATGAAGTTATGTATATAATTTCTACAGTTTATATACGTACGATTCAGTTACATATCATGGTATAATGAATCATTTAAAAGAATCTTTTATAAAAAAGGTTTTTATTTAAAATTTAAGAAATTTTAAATGGGTCTGCAATCTATATAAAGTAAATATTTCATGGTATTCATTGTTATTTTCGTACATTATGAAAACATAAATTCTGTAATATAATAAAATATAAATTTTGTAATATAATAAAATATAAATTCTGTAAATTCTTTTTAATATATCAAGAATAATTATTTGTATTTAATTTTTTACACAGCATAAGGAGATTAAAAGTTATTTTTATTTTTGAAAATAATCTGTATATTATAATTGATGAACATCTAAATTAATTTATTGTAAATTAAATAAGATAAACAATTTTTGTAATAAATATGCTTTTGAAATCAATTAATAAATGCTCGTTTTAAAAGAAATTAATTCATATTAACTACATAAATTTAAAACAAGATATCAAAAATATCAAACAAATTATATTTTTCTATAATATATTGCAGTGGCTAAAATGAATTATTATTAATGATACTTATTTTTAAAATAATTAATTAATATTAATTAGATAATAAATTTAAAATAAGATATCAAAAATCTCAAACAAATTATATTACTATAACTAAAATGAACTATCATTATTGAATAATTATTTTCAAAAAAATATTTTTTCCAAATTTTATGTGAAATTTAATATAAAAAAAGTTTTATTTTTCTAGTTTTTAAAGTTAAAAAACTGGATACAGAAATAAAATAAATTAGGTTACTTAAAAAGAAAAAAATAATAATAAACGAAATTATATTTTAAATTCTTCTTTGTTTAAAAAAATTGTCAAGAACTAACAAAGAAAAACCTTATAGTGGACGGAAAACAATAGGTTTGAACTTATATGAAAAACAGCTCTTACTTCACAGCAGAATTTGATTGACGGAAAGTTTTAGTTCAAGGCTACTTTCAAGTATTCAATGATACTTGCAGGTTATTGAAAATAATGCAGCTACAGGTTTTATGAGAAATCAATACGCATTTAAAAGGCGGGTTCTTTAGCCTTGGATTTTTAGAATTGTGGACATTTTTGATTCACTTCTATATTCCTATAAAATATCGATGTTATTGTGTCTAGAGTGACTCACTTTGATTCATTTTCAAATATTGTCTGCCAATGTTTCAAGTATTATGTTAAGACACTTTAATGAACATTTTAGATAACTCTTAGAATAATTTTTTTCTCTAATCAAGAAAGAGATTTAAATTTCATATAAAATATTGATTTTAATATTTTCTATCAAATGTTTTGTAAACATTAACTTTCTCTATAGGAATCGCTGTCTTTACATCCCCAACCTTATTCTTTAATTATAAGCTGATAGATTGCCAACAAATTACATAATTAAAATTGCTGTTGAACTTTGAATTCCTTTAAAATCCACTTTATTTGTGTCATTCGTTTTTATTAAAAGCTTTGTAGTTAATAAATGAAAAACCAGTATTAATTAAAGTACTTAGTCTTTACCAAAGTTTTTAAATATATATATATATATATCGGTCAAACAATCACTCACTTAATGATCATATTATCATAAATAGTCCTAAAATTTTTATCACAACTTTATGTGAGTCGACTTTTGCTTTATAGAACAGGCTACACTACCAAACTGTTTTTATTTAATTTTATACCTTAATGATGATTGTAAATGGAACGTTATCTTGTCTACTTTATGACATCGTGATACACCTCTAGATATATTTTTGACTTGGGTCCAGTCATCTAGCGAACGGAAATATCATGGTTTTAATATCCTATAAATAGTCCCTTTATGAAGATATCTACAGGATGTTATAATTATTTTCTTTTGAGTTTTAGCAATTTTTTTCGGATTTTTTATGCATGTTTCATTCGTTTTCGTGTAATTTATAAATTTTTGTGCTCTTTTTTATCTTTCAATGCTGTTCTTACGGTTCAATCTTCTGATATTTGTATTTCTCTAATGATTTTTCATTTCATTGCTGCAACATATGCCCACAATAGATCTAGAACAATGTGTTCATAATACTTTTCTCCTTTTTTTTGAAAAGTCTAATGTGAGGCACTCTGGAGTATTTGTATTTCGAATGCTATGATGGTTTTATTACACAACTTACGTGTAGAGAATACCTGTAGTGGCTTTTTTTTTATTTTTAGATAAACCCATATCAATTCTACTTCTTTTTTTATGTCAAGCTTGATCATTTTTTGTTTGTTTTCTAAATATTATATATATATATATATGTATATATATAATATAACCTATTAATATGATACGTATTAATATAATTATGCATTAACACAAAAACATCACATATCAACACAACCAAAGGAGAACTGACAAAGAGTTATCTAGACACCTTTTTGCACAACAAAACCCACTACAGGGTATATATATACGAAGCAACCTATCCATTAGGAAATTGGTTTGGTATTGATATCTTAGGGTTTTTGTGTTAATATATAACTAGATTAATATGCATTCGTAGAGAAATATATTAAATTTACTAAACTCTTTTTACTTTTTTGTAACAGTAATAAGTTTAAATGTTTCCTACTAACGATTTAAAATGATCCTTCAATGACAACCTACAAATAATTAAATAGTATGATAAAAATATAAAAGACACTTAATAATAAAGTGTCGTAGAACCACCTTTATTTATTTTACTTTTATGGGTGTCAACAGTTTCTTAATATTTATCTACGAAATTATCCATATATAACCTTAAAGTCAACCTTCAGCAACTAGTTCTCAAACTTGAGACAGAAGGCAACTTGACGATGGATATACAAATGAATAAATTTGAGACACAACCCACTTCTACTTTTCTACCTTTTTGAATATGCATTCCTAAACAAAACATAGCAACACCTAACTGTACATTTCGCTTTAAGATAACAATTAACACTCTTCCTCATTCCTATGAAACACACGATGTTCAGAACAACCTTGGGCGTCCTTCCATAATTTGCATGTGACCTAAACTCATCTGCTTTCTGATTTTCTACGCACAAAAACAAAGCTGTAAAAGCAAACAAAATTTATTCATTGTTTTTCCTCATTTCTCGATTTGGGTGTATTTCCGTCTTTTAGACATTTCTGAGCTGGTCAGGATGCTTTGATTTGTGGAAGTTTCATGATTAACTGTGTCAGAACTTGCCACTTCAAGTTTCGTTTTCAGTTTTCTCGTCATTAAAATAAGTTGTGTCCTTGATTCAAACCTTGCGTCCTTAAAGTTTACAATATAGAGAAGGTTGATATGCAGTATGTTGAAATTTCATCCACCTAGTATTTCCTTTCAGCCATACAGGCAAGAAGACGTTACCAAAATATTTCATGGTATTTTGCGCTTATTTACATGTGAATGCTTTTAATAGTCCTTCTCATTGTTTTTCCTCATTCTTCGAATTGGGTGTATTTCCGTCGTTTAGACATATCTGAGCTGGACAGGATGCTTTGATTTGGGGAAGTTCCATGATTAACTGTGTCAGAACTTGCCACTTCGAGTTTCGTTTTCAGTTTTCTCATCATTAAAATGAGTTGCGTCCTTGATTCAAACCTTGCGTCCTTAAAGTTTACAATATAGAGAAGGTTGATATGCAGTATGTTGAAATTTCATCCACCTAGTATTTCCTTTCAGCCATACAGGCAAGAAGACGTTACCAAAATATTTCATGGTATTTTGCGCTTATTTACATGTGAATGCTTTTAATAGTCCTTCTCATTGTTTTTCCTCATTCTTCGAATTGGGTGTATTTCCGTCGTTTAGACATATCTGAGCTGGACAGGATGCTTTGATTTGGGGAAGTTCCATGATTAACTGTGTCAGAACTTGCCACTTCGAGTTTCGTTTTCAGTTTTCTCATCATTAAAATGAGTTGTGTCCTTGATTCAAACCTTGCGTCCTTAAAGTTTACAATATAGAGAAGGTTGATATGCAGTATGTTGAAATTTTATCCACCTAGTATTTCCTTTCAGCCATACAGGCAAGAAGACGTTACCAAAATATTTCATGGTATTTTGCGCTTATTTACATGTGAATGCTTTTAATAGTCCTTCTCATTGTTTTTCCTCATTCTTCGAATTGGGTGTATTTCCGTCGTTCAGACATTTCTGAGCTGGACAGGATGCTTTGATTTGTGGAAGTTCCAAGATTTACTGTGTCAGAACTTACCACTTCAAATTTCGTTTTCAGTTTTCTCATCATTAAAATGAGTTGTGTCCTTGATTCAAACCTTGCGTCCTTAAAGTTTACAATATAGAGAAGGTTGATATGCAGTATGTTGAAATTTTATCCACCTAGTATTGCTTTTCAACTTTACAAGAAAGAAGACATCACTAAAATATGTCATGGTAGTTTGTGTTTATTTACATGGGAATGCTGTGTCGAACTGTTGTTGTTGATGGCCCTTTTCATTGTTTTTCCTCATTCCTCGATTTGGGTGAATTTCCGTTGTTTCGACATTTCCGAGGTGGACAGGATGCTTTGATTTGTAGAAGTTCCATGATTAAGTGTGTCAGAACTTGCCACTTCAAGTTTCATTTTCAATTTTATCATCATTAAAATGAGTTGCCCCCTTGATTAAAATCTTGTGACCTTACAATATAGAGAAGGTCATTGAAATTTTACCCTCCTAGTATTGCTTTTCAACCATACAGGCAAGAAGACATTACCAAAATATTTCATTGAAGATTTTTGCTTATTTACAAGTGAATGCTTTTGATGATCCTTTTCCTTATTTTTCGTCATTCCTCGATTTGGGTGTAGGTCCATCGCTTAGATATTTCTGAGAGGGACAGAATGCTTTGATTTGTGGAAGTTTCATGATTGTGTGTCAGAACTTGCCACTTCAAGTTTCTTTTTCAATTTTCTCATCGTTAACATGAATTGCGTCCTTAATTTTTGAAATTTTCAATATAGAGAAGATTGATATGCAGTATATTGAAATTTTACCCCCCTAGTATTGTTTTTGAACCCTAAAGGTAAGAAGGCATTACCAAAATATTTTATGGTAGTTTGTGCTTGTTTACATGTGAATGCTTTTGATAGTCCTTTTCATTATTTTCCTCATTCCGCTATTTGGCTGTATTTACGTCGTTTAAACATTTCTAAGATGAACAGGATGCTTTAATTTGGGAAGTTTCATGATTAACTGTGTCAGAACTTGCCACTTCAAGTTTCGTTTTCAATTTTATCATTGCTAATATGAGTCGCGTTCTTGATTCACGAAATTTAAAATTAGAGATGGTTGTCATGCAGTACATTGAAATCTTACCCCCCTAGTATTGCTTTTCAACAATACAGGCAAGAAGACATTACCAAAATATTTCATGGTATTTTGTGCTTATTTAAAAGTGAATGCATTTGATAGTCATTTTCAAAGTTCATCCTTTACTTATAAAGTAGAACTGTTGAACAAACAATAACAAACAATAAGAAATTTATCATTATTATTTTAATTTTATTATATTAATTTACTTTATTTGCATTTATTTGCTATAAAGAAGACGTTTTATAGAATTCTCAAGGAGAAATTTTAATTTATTACGATGGTAAATTCAATTTACTTCTGCACAAACAAATAACAAACAACTACTTTAGAAATAATATCAAAACAAAAAAAATGAAAGATTATAATAAAAAATCAAGAATAAAACTTTACCCCAATCTTAATCATTAGTATTATCTGGGGAACCAATATATAGATAACATAAAAATCTGATATACATAAAATCAGAATAATAAACTTAAAAATGCTGAGTAATTTTGAGATTTTTGCTAACTTTTGAACAGAGTTACCTTGAATTATTTTCATTAATAATTATTTTCATTACCCGGAACTTTAGAAGGATGTTTAAAAACGATATTTGGCAACAATGGAATTTAAGCAATATTTCAATTTTCAAACCTTAATTGAATTTTAATAATAATATTTACTGTAAAAGGACTAGGATAATAATGCAAAAAATCAATTATAGTTTTCGTATATAAATAATTCCTGCACTTCTCATTCATTTGAATTTTTTTATATATATATTTTGTCGTAATAACTTAAAAACAATTTGCTTTTTGCAATTTTCCAAATCTCTATTTCAAATAAATTGATGTTTATCATTAAAAATCTTTCATTTCAATGTTGTGAAATTTCTAGATCAAAAAATTTCGCAAAGATAAAATTTTAATTTCAAAAATAACCTTAAGTGCATTCAAAAGATTGATTGAACTTTTAATTTAACATTTTCACAATCAGAAATCACATCACATTGAAAATATCTTTCCTTTTTTTATAGCAATTATTTTTAATATGATATAATAGGAGTTATTTTTAATATTAATAATTTACGCAAAATTAATATTAAGAAAGATTTTGTCAAAAATAAATATTTTTGAAGTTATTTATTTATTTATTTTGAAATGATCTGAAAAAATTCGTTAATGAAATAAAAAAAATAAAGCACACGATTCATAAAAGTATTTGAAAATATATTTATACGTAAATCTCACAACTGAGGACTTATAGTGAAATTTGTTTTTATTTTAACATCCATTTGAATTAATTTTGATTTCTCCTTGACTTGTGAATATTTAATTATACCGTGGGTATCAAGTCAATCATTTTATTTTGTATGTTATATTTTTTCATACTTTCAATTTAATTAATAATCTATACGTTACACGAATTTAAAATATCCATTGATAAAAATGTTTGTTTGTTAATTGTTTTCTATGTTTGATTTACAGTTCTGTTAAAAACGTTTAAAACAATTTTCGAGTTTAGAAATGTCATAAAAAAGCACATGTATTTTTTAGAATCGTTTGTCAACATTAATATTTCTTAAATATTTATGTTGTTGAAAAATTTTAAAGCAATATTTGTGTCCCAAGGAAATTACATATAAGAGTATTGAACATCATAATTACTTTTTCTGATAAATTCAAAGAAAAAAAATATAAGGAAACCTTTCTTTTTATTAACTGGCTTAAAAGGGTTAATTTCATTTTTATAAATATAGAGTAGAAAAGATAGTATTTTTATCAATCTGTTTTAATCTCTGCTTACAGATAATTTACAATACTGGCAGATTTCGAGACAGGAAACATTTTTCTTTTTAAGGGATAGAGTTGTCAGCCGTATGCTGTACACTGCATTAGATCGGGACCAATGGTTTAAAGTGGACTCCGAATCCTTGCAAACATCCATGACACCGCTGAAACTTAAATCCAAAACTTGTGGCATAGAGAGCCAGTCACTGTGTCATCACCCCCCCCACAAGAGTCCCCACAGTAAAATAATTAAACATAAAAATTTTAAATAATTAAACATGCTGTTATTGAAATATTAAACTTAATTTAGATGAGGAACATTTTAGTTAATTCCATTATGTCATTGTTCAATATTTGAATGAATCCAATTTCTTAAATAGTTAATGATTGGTTTGGTTTGTCGCTCTACTGTAATTTTGTGCACACTTTAGGCTAATTAGAGTGGGACTTTCAGTTTAACGTGGATTCTGAACCACTTAAAACATCCATGCCACCGCCAGAATACGAACCTGAAGCCTGTGGTACGGAAGGCCAGAAAATAGTTAATGAATATTTTAAAATTAGCATTAGAGAACAAGGAAGTTTAATTTCATTTTTATCTTCATTTAAAAAAATTTCCTTGTATTTGCCATTTTCTTAAATAAGCATTATTTTGTTAAAATTAATTTTTTTCTTTCTTAAAATTAATTTGCATTCCTTCGTAGTTTGATATACTTCAATTAAAATTTATTATTGTTACATTAATTGTCGTTTTGTATTTATATAGATATCCATTTTTGATTTTGAGAAATTTTTGTTATTTTATTTGCTAAGTTTATAAGAAACGATATCAAGGAACTTTCCTAAAACAGAAAAAAACATTAAACAATAAAGATATTTAATGTTTAATGTTCATGATATTTTCTAAACATAAAATAATAATCCTCATTTATAAAATATCTAAAGAATGTTTAATAAATACAGGAAGAACTCCATTTAAAAGGAGATGTTTTAATTTATATTTTACTTATATTTTGAATAAATACTAATAAAATATGAAAATAATTATTTTTAGAAATAAATACTACTATAAATTATTACAAAAGTTTATTTTAAACATTTTATTTTTAATAGAACATGAATGAGTATTGAAAAGAGCAAAAGAAGAAATTTATAAGAAACGTGACATATTTACACAAGGTTAGATAATTACCTATAATAATATCTATATAGAAATCAATTTCAAGTTCAATATTTAGTAATGGACCCTCATTATAAAACCGATTAAAAATAATCAAAATTTCGAAATCATTGCTTCCTTATTATTCTAGGAAATTTATGCCTTCAATTAACCCGGTTATTATAACTGGTCACTCTCCAGTGATTAGATATTTCTTTTTGGTACCATTTGTTTCATGATTTTTTTTACTTCGAGAAACAGTCACGAATTTCCTCGTTTTAAAAATAAGCTTCAGTTTAATTTAGGAAGTAGTTGGTTTCCATGACAACTCAGGCATTTTCGTTACTCAAAAAACACACTTAACGAACCATTACACATTTTTCCTAAACAGATTTGGTAAATTTATCGATGTTTTTTTTTTATGTAGAATATTTTTTTCTTTTTTTTTTTTAAATTTTTCTGCTAAATTTTGTACTTTATAAAGCAATAATTGTTACTCTTTTTGAAGAAAAAAAGTGTAATGTCATTGTCTATAATAATGTAATTTGTCTATAGACAACTCTTAAAACAATATTAATATGTTGATTTTATGAGTCCTTTTATAGCTGACATTGTCATATATTTGAACATTTTATTGTAAAGTTTGTAAAGCTGCATTGTAAACATAACATTGTAAAGTTTTTTAATTATTTAAATGTATACAATTGTTTATTTTGAAATATATATCTTAGTATTGTCGAATCGAGCGGGCTCGACGTTGGGCGCCAGATTGTAGTGTTGTGGGCTGGAGCAACTGGACCGTAACTGGGTGTGGTTGGGTTGAAACTTGAGACATCACTTTGAGAACACACAGCTGTATTAACACAAGCACAAACACCACACACTATCTGTCTCTAAACAATTAGAGACAGATAATATGCAACACATTTAAACACATATAATTATAGATTCGTGGCAGGATTCCACTTCGAAGTCGAAAAGTCAACACTCAGGTACGCTCTGGATGCGCGAAATATACTTCCTCTCCGGATGAGAGTCTGTAATCCATCTTATACACAAGGTTTATATTTTTTTTACATCGAAAAATAAGGAAGTATATTACTCGTAATAAAAATAAGCTTCAGTTTAATTTAGGAAGTAGTTCGCACTGCGTAGGAGGAAACACGGTCGTTACAGTATTTTAAAAAATCCTTCAAAATTTGATTAATACTTCTTTGTTAGTTTAAAACAAACCTACATTTAAAAAGATTATAAAAGTATTCCTTGCAAAAATTTAGAATAATTGAAAAAATTAAATTAATCAATTATAAAAATTAAATTAATGACTGTATTAATTAATTAATGCGTTAAAAATCATTAATCAAATAACAAAATTATAAAAATTTGATTAATTATATGCTTAATTTATCAGGGGGGACCGGTGGCAGAGTGACTAGCGCTCTGGTGCTCGGTGTCACAGGTTTCTCGGTGGAGCCATGGATGTTTGTAGTGGTTCGGAATGCACATTAAATCGTAGTTCCAGGTATGATATGACTATAGAGCTTTGAGTGTAAGACTGGAAACCCTACCCCTAAAAAATAAACATCTCCTGTCTCGAAATCTGCCAGTAGGCAGACGGCCTTGCCCACCATGGAACTGTTGCACCACTGATGATGATGATAATAATGATTAATTTATGATAAGTTTATCACCATGAATTTATCATTAGTGATAATTATTTATCATAATTATCAATATTAATAATTATTATGTAATAATGATCATTTAACATTATGATCATTATTACAATATAATAATTCATTTCTTAAAGAAAATTTAGTTTATTAATTTGCTAGTGGTTGATTAGGTTGCAGAACTTTATTTGAACCTTAAATTATAAATGCATAAACTTTAATTAGCCGTGCAGTTTTACTGTAAAGTTCCTTAATTGTTTCAAACATAACTAAAACTGCATCATTTGCTGGAAAAGAACAGCAGTTACTTCACATACTAATGTGGCAGTACAATTCATCAGACTACCAATCTTGACTAAAACAATGGCCTCTTATCTCCGTGCGACTTGAAACATGGGCTTTCGTCAACTTCCTTCCGAAATCCTTGGCTCTTCTTCATCTCCTGTCACGGAAAGGTTTAGAAACGGCCAAAGGTAAAAGCAGCAGCATTGTATGAGCAATTCAATCAGGAAGCACAGTGCAGTAATTAAGATGCAACAATAGACACGGTAGTTACACCGGTTCCGTGATGACCCAAATGCTCAAACAGGGATTAAGCTTTGATTTTTCCTGAGAAGAGTTGGTGTCTTTGAACAAGAGTGCCTGAAATGATTTATTCACAAGTTCAAGATGTTACCAATGAGGCAGTAGAGTACAGAAATATGGATAATGAGTTGTATTATAATTTTTCGAATATTGATATAATTAATGCATTTGTAAAAGGTATTATCCTGTACTATATCAGTGAGTGGATGCTAGTAGATTGTGTGCGTTCTAGCATAACTGTAGAAGCTATAACACTTAGAAGTTCAATTTTTTTCCTCAGAATTTATTTTTTAGTTTTAAAAGTTCGTAATTCAATATTAAGAAGTTTTTTTAAATTATTTTTTAGTAAAATAGAAACTTTAGAAATTTAGATGATAATAAAGAAATAGAGACTACATGGAATTGCCTTATAAAACTGAATAGTGCTATTAGTTAAGTTGTTGTTGTGGTTGCTCCTAATCCCCCTGGGGCAGGAAAGCCTACACCAGGTCCAGAAGATCCCGTCGCAGGCGATTGGGCCATGGTTAAGGATAATTTGCTGCTTTACTTTAGCCATTTGGTTTGTTTTGTCGCCCTATGGCCATCTTGTGCACACTTTGGGTTAAACAGATCTTGACCTACAGGTTAATGTGGTTTCCGAACCACTGACAAACATCCGTGCCACCACCAGGATTATAATCTGAAGCCTGGGATACCAAAGGCCAGAGTGCAGAGTGCCACCAGGACGTTCCCTTTAGCGAGGAACCACGAAGGCTGAAAACTGACTAAACCTCA
The DNA here is from genome assembly GCA_021605075.1 of Caerostris darwini. Lineage (NCBI taxonomy): Eukaryota > Metazoa > Arthropoda > Arachnida > Araneae > Araneidae > Caerostris > Caerostris darwini. Next base: position 11,510 of record BPLQ01007674.1, on the reverse strand, counting down.
AAATAACACTCTACGATCATATTAGACCGGGGCCTACGGTTTAAAGTGAATTCCGAACCACTAAGTTGTTGTAACAAATAAAAGGTAGAAATTTGCCGTAGTAGTTTTCTATTTGTCCCGGCTGTGACATGGATGTTTGTTGTTGTTCTGAATACACTTTAAACCGTAGGTTTCGGTCTAATATGATTTAGATAATTGAGAATAAGAATGACAACCCTGCCCCGTAAACGAAAACATTTCCTGTCTCTAAATCTGCCAATAAGCAGACGGCCTTGGACCACCATGAGGCTATTGCGCCAATGAAGAAGAATAAACGCATGATTCCTGATTGATAATGTGATTTGACTAAGTATCTTACAGTTGTTTTAAAATAAAAAAAATTTTAATTAATGTAAATTACTTACTAAACTAGTTCATTATTCAAGTTAACTAAATTTTGCAAGTCTAATAATCTTGAACTTAATTTTTTAAAACTAGATCATGCATTTAACGAAACGCACTGTCATGCCCTTTACCTCTGACATAGAAATACCACACTAACCAAAATCATTTCATCATGTACATTTTATACAAATGTCATCTTACGAAACACTTAAAATGAAATAACGCATTTTTAAAGCAATTAATATCCTAATGTCCAGTTACAAAACACCCACCTACAACACGAAGTTCAGTTGGTCATCTGCCATTTCTTTGAAGAGCAATAAAATGCGAATAAAATTGCTACAAATTATTTTTGTAAAGAGCAACGAACTTAACAAATCTTTCAATTACTTTTTAAAAGCGCATCACACATAAAAACAAATTCTCTAAGAGGTCAAAAAGCAATAAAGCAACATCAAAAAAAAAAAAAAAAAAAGCAAGCTTAACCTTTTACTGAAGTCTTTCAGCAAACGACATCCATCTACAAAAAATAATAACAACAGAGGGAAAACAGCTTAAATGTAGGTCCAGTTTCCCCCTTTATAACCAGGTCATCTTCATTTTGTTTCTAGAATTAGAACTTGATAGAAAAGTAGCAGTTTGCATTTTTAGAATCATGAGCGGTTACTTTCTTTTTTTTTTCTTCATACTACCCATTACTTTCTTTTGAATCTCGTGAAGTAATAATTACTACATTATCTATATTCGCCAACAAGTGAAAGCTTGAAAAGGCGTTTTTTTTTTCATTTGTAGCCAAATGTGGCATATTTAGCACGATTAGATTTAAGCATTTTGCTTTTTTTTCATTCTAAACAAACAAAAGGGAGAATTCATTTGCAAAGCACACTATTTCACTAATGGATGTATTAAGAGTTCATTTCGTATTATTTTTAGATTATTATGTTTAGCAGATTAATTTTTTATTGATATTTTTTTAATAATTAAATATAAACTTTTCTTTTATGAAGATATACTTGAAATTTTTTTGAAATCATAATTATTTGATGTCTTAAGTATTCTTAGTAAATAAGTACTATTGTGACCAAAAAGTAAGACCAATTATTTTTTTTCAAACACTCTATATTTATTCTTCCAAATTTATTTCATCGCCTTCACAGTAATAGGGCCTGAATGGCCGAGTGCCTAGCGCTCTGGAACTCGGTACCACTCACTTTTGGTTCGAGTCCCGGCTGTGCCATGGATGTTTGTAGTGGTTCGAAATCCACTTTAAGCCGTAAGTCCCTGCCTAATATGATCGTAGAGCGTTGCGGGGACATTGTTATTCCGCGTCCGTGGGTTATCTTCAAGTTACACGCGCTCCCTGGGTAATGCAAAGTGAGTAACGTCTGTGCAGCGATTGCCTTAAGACATCCAAGACACTGTCTAAGTGTTTGCCAGCTGCATTAGAAAAAAAACCTTCACAGTAATCCCTTTCGGACACAATGCACTTATGCCAACTTTTTTTCCAATCCTCAATACATGCTAAAAAGTCATCGGCAGGGATGGCCTTCAAAGCGCGAGCGAATCACGCTGAATCTCTTCAATCGACTCAAAACGGTGTCCCCGGAGTGGTCTTTTGAGTTTAGGGAATAGCCAGAAGTCGCACGGTGTGAATACGGTGGATGTGGAACGATAGAGGTTTCATTTTTGGCGAAAAATTCACGAAGAATCAATGTAGTGTGAGCTGACGCATTCAGTGTTTTCGGTATCAATCGAGATTTAACGCGTTTGAAGTCCAAAATGGAATTGATCGATCCTTTCGAAATTCCAACATCATCAGCAAGGTCTCTAATTGTAAATCGGCGGTTTGCAAGCACCAAATCTTTATTTTTTTGGACGTAAGCTTCATCGGGTGAGATTGATGGTCGACCAGAGGGCTCTTCGTCTTCAACGCGTTCTCTGCCTTCTTTGAACTGTTTATACCGCTTCTAAACATTTCTTTCCGATATAGGTATGATCACTGAATACCTTCTACAACGTTCTATACGTTTCCGCAAACAAAATTTAATGCATGCTCTTTGCTCAATTAATTCAGACATTTCAAAAATCGCCGGAATCAGTTTCAGCATCTCACAAAGCCAAGCGTAACTCAAACACTAATGAATATTTTGATGTCAAATTTCACACAGATGTCAAGAACAGCAACCTAAAAAAGAAAGAAAAAATTGAAGTTCCATTAGGCCCGGGAATTTTAAATTGAAAATTGGTCTTACGTTTTGAACGCAGTAGTATAATTATTTGATGTCTTAAGTAATCTTAGTAAATAAGTATTTATTATAGGACTATACAAATTTTAACAATTGTTGCTAAAGGTATTGATACTATGGATATGCTAAAAGTTCATTTTGTATTATTTTTAGATTATGGTGTTTAACAGATTAATTTTTATATATATTTTTTAACAATTAAATATAAACTTTTCTTTTATAAAGATATTCTTTAAATTATTTTTGAAGCTATAATTATTTGATATCTTAATTATTCTGAGTAAATAAGTATTTATTATACTCTATATAAATTTTAACAATTGTTACTAAAGGTATTGGTACTATGGATGGGCTAAAAGTTCATTTTGTATTATTTTTAGATTATTATGTTTAAGAGCTTAATTTTTTTCTTAATATTGTTTTTAAATAATGAAATATAAACTTTTCTTTTATGAATAGATTCTTTAAATTCTTTTCGAAATTATAATTATTTGATGTCTTAAGTATTCTTAGTAAATAAGTCTTTATTATAGTATTATATATAAATTTTAACAATTGTTACTAAAGGTATTGGTACTATGGATGGGCTAAAAGTTCATTTTGTATTATTTTTAGATTATGTTCAGGAGCTTAATTTTTTTCTTGATATATTTTTAATAATTAAATATAAACTTTCCTTTTATGAAGGTATTCTTCAAATTCCTTTCGAAATTATAATTATTTAATGCATTAAGTATTCTTAGTAAATAAGTATTTATTATACTATTATATACATTTTACAATTGTTACTAAAGGTGTTTTTTATTGAACTTTTTTTTAGCATTTCGTCTTAACCTAAATAGCATTCATTAGAATGGAAAGTTTTTAAGAGACTCATAAACATTTTCATTTATTTATTTTATATGTAACAACACTTCCTCTTTATTATTCTACTATAGCTATAATTAAACTTGTTAAAATCTATTTCCTGATTCATTTATTAAACTGTCACCATACGTCTAAATTAAAAACGTATTTATCTATAATACAAATATAATTTTAATTCTGTAATTATACGTGCTAACTACTAAATAATTAAAACTATTTTTATCTTTCGAAAACAATTACCAACATTGCCATTGTTAAAAATTATGTTAATTAGTTTCTGTTAAAAAGGATATATTACTGTTTTCTTCTGCATAAGTTTAAATAATCTACTGAAATCTTTGTATTATACTTAAAATTGCTTACGAAACTAATAAACTTTAAAAATATCAAATTGTTTTTCATAAAATATTCAAATGGCCATTTCAAAATGATTTTTTCAGATCGTGTTATTATTTTATTATACTTGTTAAAGATTTAAATGCTCAAATTGAACTAAGGCAATTTAGAAACATACAATTTGAATAAATTAATATAGGAGTGAAAAACTAATACGTTTTAAATAATTATAAGTGGCAATTAATCTTAACAGGGAATTAACTCAAAATATTTTCAATAATCTTATGATTTTATAATTTTCATTAGTTGATAATACAACCAGTCCTTTACTAAATTGCTTAAAGATTGTTTCTAGTCAAAAAATTTTTGCCTACAGTTTATAGGCATAGCTTTTCTTATTAATATTTTAGAAATTCTGCAATACATAAAATAAATTAGTAAAAGGATAAAGTCATCAATGCTGTAAGGGAAATTCTTAAGGCCTTGAGATTGGGTAATTCCATGTTTTGTGGAATTTTCCGATGTGGTTGTAGGTAATCAGGTCACCAAAGAACTAAAAGGAAAAAAAAAAAAAAAAAAAAAACTAAAGAAGCAATATTAATTTTATCTTTTGTGAAATTTTTTATTTTATAAATAATCATAAATAGCTGTTAATCTTAACAGGTAATTATTTCAAAATATTTTCAATAATTTTCATAGGATTTCATAATTTTCATTAGTTGATAATACAATCAGTCCTTTTCTAAATTTTTCAAAGATAGTTTCTGGTCATGAAATATTTTGTGTTTATTTTATAGGCGTAGTTTTATTTACTAATATTTTAAAAGTAATGCAACAATTAAAATTAATTAATAAAGGCAAAAGTAGCAATATTAATTTTGTCATTTGTAGACTTTAATTTTTTTTTTCGAATTTTCTAACTGTTTTAAAACAAATTAACCACTCTTATTTACAGTTCTTTGGTGACCTGATTACCTACAACCACATCGGAAAATTTCCCCAAAACATGGAATTACCCAATCTCAAAGCCTCAAGAATTTCTCTTACAGCATTGATGACTTAAACAAATTGGTAGTTTGGACTCGATTAACTATCAATCTACTTTCGTCGACTAATTTTCTGGAATTAAAAAACCCAAAAGACACACATGTGGTTGAAGATCATGTAGTATGTCCGCAATTTAAAGATAAAGCATTCAACCTGTCATCGTATTATTACTTTACTGTTGTTGTAGATATTTTCTTGTCATAAAAAATTTTGGCCTACATTTCGCAAGCATAGTTTTATTTACTAATATTTCAGAAATTCCATAGTGCGTAAAATAAAATAATAAAGGGAAAGTAACAATATTAATTTTGTTATTTGTAAACTTTGTCATTTTGTTCTTTTCCCTACAATTTCTCTAAGTGTTTAAAAACAAATTAACCACCCTTATTAACAGTTCTCTGATGACCTGATTACCTACAACCACATCAGAAAATTCCCCCAAAACATGGAATTACCCAATCTCAAGGCCTAAAGAATTTCCCTTACAGAATTGATGACTTTGCTCTTAAACGGAATTGCAGACTGGACTCGATTAACAATCAATCTGCTGAAGTTGACTAATTTTCTAGAATTAAAAAACCCAAAAGACACACAAGTCGTTGAAGATCATGTAGTATGTCTGCAATTTAAAGATAAAGTATTCAACCTGTCATCGTATTATTACTCTGTTCGCGAAAGCGTGGTAATGATTAGATTGAAAGCCACGAATCAACGACCTATTTAATATCTACTTGAGAAATTAATAGTCGAGTATCGAATTGAGGGCTTAAAAGTGTTCAATGCTGCCTGTTTGACCCACATATTCAGCTTTCTCTTAATGGGAAGGTCAGCAAAAAGCTTTCTCCAGGTCACAAACCTTTAACATGGTGAATTAGGATGATTAAGATAATCATCGAAAACCAGACGAGGACTTTCTTCTTTTTGATTTTGGGAAGAATGGTTTAGAACGAGGAAGTGGAAGTATTAGATCAAGTAAATTCTAAAATGTTAAGGTATTAGTTTCCGCAATGTGGTCCAATGTATAAATTTTCTATTGTATGGAAGCAATTGACCTATAAGTTGGTTTTGATGTATCCCAAATTTTACCATGAGAACAAATCAAACAATCGAAAAATAATTATGGGTACAAATAGGTGGGGGAGGTTCATTTATCTCTAAGCCTTAAGTCTTGGTTTTTTATAATTTAACAATCAAAGGATTATTTGGTAAAAAACCTTCATAATAATTTCCTTGTGAACTATTTAATTCAACATCAATGAATATACTATCATTGATCAAACATAAATATATAGTCAATATTAAATAAATTTCAGCAGAATTGTTGAGTAGAATTAGTAAAAATGACTTTTAGATTCATATCTTTTATGTAGTGCGGAAAAGACATCGAAATCATTATATATTTATGAGAGAACAATACTCGACTATTTTAGTTTATATTTCAGCAATCAAACTTTTATTAAGTTCAAATTAATAATTACTGTTGTTGTTGATTCTTATCCCACTTGGTAGACACCAACATCTATGCTTAGTTATCTAGACCCTAATGCTCATCAGTGGCTTAGGTTGCTACTGAGCCATGAGTCGGACTTAATAATTACTGAAAAGATCTAGGCTCATTTAACTTGTGATGAATCACCAGAACTAAAACAGAAATTGATACTAAAGGTTTGTCATCATGATAAATAGAGTCATAAGTATAAATCCGATTTAAAAAAATAAATTGCTAAGTTAATATTTCAAAATATTAATAAAAAATGCACTTTTTCTTTAAAAAAAAAAATCTATTAAATTAGTCATTACAATTAGTTTTAAATAAAAAAGGATGTTTATAAGACGACTTTGTTACTATAAAAGATTAACTGAAGTGATAGAATAAATAGAAAGTCAATTTTTAGTAATTAAAATAATGCTTTCTCGTTCTCTAATCTGTCTCTCTCTCTCTAACACAGGCGGCCTGATGGTCAATCGGCTAGCACTCTAACCTTTGGTACAACAGGGTTCAGATTTGAATCCTATCGATAGCGTGGATGTTTATTAGTGATAAGGAACCCACGTCAAACTGTAGGTCCCTTTCTAATTAGGAAAAAGGACCACGAAGCGACAAACCAAAACAATCTAACTCCCTTTATTGTTGTTGTTACTAATCCCGCTGGTGTAGGAAAGCCTACACCAGGTCCAATAGACCTCGTCGCAGGCGACTGGTTCATGGCTAAGTATAATATTTAGTTTCACTTTAGCAAGAAACCACGAGAGCTGAATACTAATTAAACCTCAAAACAACACTCTAAGATCTTATTAGACCGGGACCTATCGTTTAAAGTAGATTCGGTACCACTACAAGCAACCATGGAACCGCCGGGACTCGATTCCGGTGGTACAGAGCGTCAAAGAGTTAGACACTCGGCCAATCAGGCGAACTCACTTTATTGATATTTTATAGCTCATAAAAGGAAAGAAAACAATAAAAAATCCATTATAATTTATGTAACAAATGTTTTGAAGTGTTAGAGAAGTCTTTTTGAATGAAATTTGCAAAGAAATGATGTAATTTTAGAGATTGGTTTGCCATTTTGAGACTCTACATTATTGATGATTTTTGAGTTGTAAATATAATTTAAAAATTTTGAAATTATAATTATAAAGGTAAAGAAAAGAAATTAAATAATGATACGGATCAATTTGGTAGAAATCAGAATACTGATAAAAAATTTTAACTTAAAAAAATATAAAAGTATTGAATTAGTACTCAGAGTCTTTGTGTGTAACAAATGTCTTATTATGCGGTTTCTAATTTAAAAACATTTGAAATGATAAATTACCATACACTTTAATAATCACTTAGTCATTGTCAGGCGTGGGTATTGCCCTGAATTTCTTCATGTGTGACACAAATAAGTCTGGTTTTCCTTAAGAAAATTATTCTCCTTTACTTTTAATAAAGAGCAAAGTTCTAAAATACGACTTATTTTTCTAGAACTACAAAGACATGTTCAATTAAATTTAAATTAATGAAGAAGAAAATTCAGTGAATCTTTTCCAACAAAGCTTTATGAAATTAATTTAATATGGTTATGATTTAAGTTTTTCATGTTTGATAACGACTGACTTAAATGTTTTTGTTTTAAAATCTCTTGGCTTAAGAAGGATAAAATAAAAGGAAATTTAATGAGAGTGTGTTATAAATTGATTATGATAAATAATATTTGAGACATGAATTGAATTCAGTTTATGTTGACCATGATTAAATCAATTATTTTAAAGCGCTGTATTTCATTATCTTGCATCTAAAAAGTTTCTTTTAAAATTGAAGACAATGCACTAATGAACCGAACAGCACACAAAAAAGTAAATTATAATTAAAGCAGGTTTAAGTTTGTATCCTTATTATTATATTGTGACAAAAAGTTGGTGTGACGAAGTAAATAATTGCTTATTTTTAGGTTTAACGATATAAAAGAATTAATTAAAGCAATTTAAAAAATTCAGAGCAATCAATATCTTCTAAATGCTTTTTTTATTATTCTTGTCTTAAACAAAACCCTTTAAAAAGTGTAGTTGATTAAAATATAGTTAAAGTTGCTTAGCTTTTATAGTTAATTTAATTATTTAATTTATCCAATACCTTATGCAAAATGCATTTATACCGCAAGATTTCCGCCAACTCACACAGTACAACGTAGTACACGTCACACGTACAACAATGTAAATATAAATATAGCTATCTTAGTAACAGGTGTGGCGAGATTTGGTTTGTCCCTCTACGGTTATTTTAGGGATACTTTGGGCTAATTAGACCGAGACCTACAGTTTAACGTGGATTTCGAACCACTAACAAACATCTGTGCCACTACCAGGATTCGAGCCTTAAGCATGTGGTACCAAAGACCACAGCGCTAGGCAATTGGCCACCAGGCGGCTATGTGGGGAGGTGTCTGAAAATACTGAATGATAGGTCTTTCGTGTTGCTACAAGAAAGAGCTAATTGAAGGCAATAGAACTGCTAATAAGTTGACATGTGCCTAGTAGAGGAAAACTCTGAAAGTTCAACAATCAGTAAGCTATAAAGGCTCCAAAGCCGAAAATCACAGATTAGTTGAGACATTGCTTTTATGCAATGAATATGGCATGTTTATTATTGTATTATAATAGCAATTTATCGGTGAATTTTTCGCTGTTTGTCATACTTGCATTTATCGTTTAGCAATTACAATTTTATTAAAAACCTTTTCTATGCATGATGATGATTTTGAAGATTATTCAAAAGAAGATTTAGGCTGACAGAGATAACTCACTGGCCTCGTCATGGGCCTCATCTCCGATGGTAACAAACATAAATGAATGAAAACATTGGCAATGCCCAGAGATTAAAGGAAATAGTGAGAATTGAAAAAGTCCAAGCATTCAAAATTGAATTTTGGTAGGTTAGAGCAAAATATTCCTAGGTCTTTTAAAATTAGAGTGCGGTTCATATTTTTCAATCTCTTGAATGGCCATTGTTGGTGGTTGTCAATATTATTGAAGAATATTTCTGAAATTTTTTTCCGGTACTTTTTGGGAGGTCGCAGTGAAAAAGTCATAAAAACGTTTTACTTTGTTTAAAAGTTCTAAACACAAAGGCACTAAACAATTAAATGATCACCGGAATTCCTGCAACAATAGTTATCTCCACAAAATTCTTGTCTGCTTTTTTATTTTGTAAATTATTGATAATGAGCATTGAATAATAAATCTAGGTCAATTTATAGGGTTTTTTTTTCTTGTCCATATATTATATTACGATATTTTGACTCATTATAGGAACGAAGTATTCTGAAAAAGTTCAGAAAAATGTTTTTTTGTTATCTTTAAACAAACAGAAATAACATATGTTGTTTAGAAAACAGCAATTACATAGTAAAATATGCAGTTACCACAGAATTTGAAATTTTGTAATTTTATTAATCTTGTTTTTTTTTTAAATCTTTGAAAAATATTTTAAGAAGTACATTATTTTTCTGATAATTATGTTGGTAAGACTTTGTCTAATTTTTTATTATCATTTCGATCAAATGATCTGCTTCAATTATTCATTATCTTCATTTTTTCTCCTAATTGTTCAGAAAACAATGCGATTTAAATCTTACCGTTAAAATAAATAGTTCCTTTATGGCATGTAACTAAATTACCTTGCACTGTTTCTTTACACAGAAATTCATGCGTTTTTTAAACACATAATTCATTTTTTATGTACCTGAATTGTTCTAAATTTAAACGTTTCATTATAAAGTTACTCAACTGAATCGAACTGAATTATTCGACTCGGGGAAAAAATAGTCTTGACAGCGACCTGTCAGCATTCCCTAATTTGTTATTTTAACAATTCCAATTATTTTTAATTATCTATATTTATGCATGCATGTTTTTGATTTTTAATTTTTATTCAATATGCTTTGATTATTCGAGAAAGTCATAAAAAATCCATCAATGCCAATCATTATTCCATTTTTTAAAATCGTCTGTATTCCATTGTGTATTCATTCGATTCAAAAGAACCGAACTAAACAATTCGAATTAAACGTTTATAAGACGAAAGAAATGAATATAGCATTGAATACATTTATTGTTATTAGCATTCTCAAAACCTGTATAAATAATTGACACATCATTTATTTTAAATTATGTATTGAATGTTAAAAAATATTTCATGAATTGTGAGATCCAATTCTTTTCTTAGAATTTATAGTCCTTTTTCTGCATGAATTCGTTTGTTAACAGCATTTGAATTTTATTTAATAACTGCATTTCTTCATTTGAATAATAACCAATACGTCCTGCATTTATCAATATAATTGTTCTTAAAATGGGAAGAGTATAAATTGACCTAAATATGGTAGAATTTTACAGATTTTTTTTTCAGAAATTTATTTAATTTAAATATTAGAAAGTTAATAAAATAAAGATATTTAACACATTAAAATGTTTTCCATATTGTAAAGAAATTAAAACATATTGCATTTTCCATAAAATGTATTTTTGGTTGAAATCTAGAAGGCTGTACCCCTGAGGAAGTCGCCAGTCTTGTTTAAAATTTAGCTTAATGAAGAAATTGGCGATAAAGTGATAAATTTTGACGCAAAAGTATTTCAGGAATAAAATTTTGGCGGGATAGTGATAATATTTGAAGTTAAAGCGATACAAGTTGATTTAAAAGAAGTTAATGTATAAAATTTATTAGCTTTTTGTCTACTAATGTTGGCGTAATAGCGATTTTTGGCGAAATATCGTTTTACAAAGTCACCTAACTTCAGTATCAGTTTTGTTCGTTTACTTGGCTACTTGGCATCCTAGTGATGTAATTTGGCATCATATCGTTTTACCACGAAAATTGGCTGCGGCGTTCATTATTGTTTTGGCAATTTGCCATTTTGATGATGCATTTGACACAAAGGATACAATATTCTAGATTTTTACCATATTTTTAATGAGATTTGAAAAATTGTTTATATTTTTAGATTCTTCTGTTTATAATTTTAATAAACTCGTAAATAATACATGCAAGAGGGATATTTAGAAAGCCATAATAAATCACTTTTTTCGTATATTCATATTCAAAATTTTCTTTTTTTATAATTATAAAACAAATAATATTTA